>CM028361.1:68150362-68368467 GCA_016624345.1 Platycodon grandiflorus
TGGATGGAGAGTTAACGGGAGGGACCACATCGTACTCAATTCGTAAATACATTGGTCACATTTGGGATATTGAGTGTTAGTTAGTCAAATCGGTTACCAAACGATAATTTAGATATTTTTCCCAAAAGAAAAACAAAGAAGAAGAAAAAGAAGCAGAAGCAGAAACAATCAATAAATTCACTGACATACGTGCAAGGCCAACTCCTGGAATGGTGATGTTGTTGCCGAGTACAATAGAGTTACTATATACCCTATCATGGGCCGCAGCACCAACTGTGAAGATCCATGGACTGAAGGAAGAAATACTCTTAGGTGATGGTCCAGTATTTCCTGCTGCTTGTACAACAAAAATACCAGCTTTTACAGCAGACAGCAAGGCCATGTCTATAGGATTAAAGAAAGTCGCAATTCCTGGAGGGCGTCTGTTAGGAGTGATTGACAAGCTTATGATATCCACCCCATCCTGAGCTGCCTGTGAATATCCATTTCGACAGTCAAATTATTTAAAAGAAACCTACAAGATTGTAGCAAGTCATGCAAAATAGAGCAGACCATGCTGACTAAAGACCAGAGAGATTAATCATGCTATTCAGGAGCATTAATATCAGATTTTAATTGAATAAGCAATCATATCAAGTATGTAGATTCCGCTATCCAGTAGTAGTGGGTAGTAGTATGATAACAGTTATGATGATGATGGAAAGACTACCACAGAACATTAAGACATAGCATTAAAAATAAGCATATATTTTTAAGTAGATGCCAAATATCGAGGCACTGGCACTCGCTACCAAACGGAGTATACCCTGTTCCTGGTAGCAATACTATTTTCTGGGATGTAGTACTGCAATTTCTGGACAATGGAACATAAACAATCAATACTATATGTGCTTACAAGCATAATTAAACTCGAGCTATTCATATTCTCTTATTGCTTGAATCATTTGAAAATGTATTGTTTTGCTTAAGCATACAAAGGGGACCAGTAAGTTCTAATACAACCTTACTGAAGCTCCCCCCATCCCCCAACCCAAAAAAAAAAGCACACACTACAAATACGGTTTTTTCAAGCAATAGCAATGAGGCATTCCACAAACAATAATGAAGGGATAAGGTGAGCACTTTCAAAGCATGCGCTCAAAAGAGGGAAACATAACAAAAAGGGAGAAAAGAATTGGGTGGTGGGACAAGGACAAAACATATACAAGCTTCATGGAGTCTACAAACACTGAGAAGTTCCAAACTCGTTGAAGGTGATTTCAGAGAGTGTTGAAACAGAGATTCAGCAAACATAGACTATCTAATGTGCAATATATACCTGGTCTATGGCAGCAACAACATCTGCAGCAAAGCCTCCAAAGCTTTTGTACAATGCCTTGTAAACAGCAATGCTAGAAAGATAGTAATGTTGTTAGTTTATAGAACCATAAATCCATCACCTGAAAACCGCACATATGTTTACTATCTGAAAAGACTCATAGATTATAGATGTTTAACTGCATACGGGCATGTTTGTTTAGGTCTCCAAGCATGTATGGTATTTGCTAGAAATTTCAAAAGGGAATAATTACCCAAGTACAAACTGAAAGTTCTTAAGATTGGTAACATGTAGCATAATATTAAGTCGTAAATTTCCAGTGTGATTCCAAAGACATGGTTTTGAAATGTGATAAGCAATTACTAATTCCAGCATGAAGCAAATTGTGTAGACAAAATTCAAAGAAGTAATTTCAATGAGATCAGTTTGAAACACATTTTTGCACCATGTTTTCATTTACCGAACAGATTAAGAGTAGAGAAAAAAGCATTTCTATATTATTCCTTTTCATATCCCCTTTCGTCCCAAAAAAAATAGTCCCATTTTCTATTTTTGTTTGTCCCTTAAAATAGTCTCAATTCTGAATTTTGACCTATAAACTACAATTATAATTTTTCCAAAAATATTCTCTTTTAAGAAACATGACATTTCTAGGACGTATCACATAAAAAATTTTTGCCATGCTAGTGCAAATCATAGGAAATACATAGCAGCAAAAGTACAATATTAAAAAGTTTGACTTGTCAAAACTCAAATGGGACTTTGTTTTTTTTGTTTTTTTTTTTGATTAGTGAAATGGGACTATTTTTTGGGGGAGAAGGAGGTATTCCAGGGCTCCAAGCACAACTAAACACCACCACTCGAGCTCTTTCCAACACTTACAAAGTAGAGAACAAATGCAAGTTATCATCCTGCACTTTTAAAAATTTTAAGTACCATTGTATTAGCAGCTCCAATAAAGCAAAAACATCAACATTTCCTCAACATTCATTTTCATATTCTTCCAAGGCTCCAAGCACAATGAAACACCAAACACTAGAGTTCTTATGGTGCAAAACTTCACAAATTCCAGAACAAAGACAAGCTATTCCTCGTTCACTTTTTAGAATTTTAAGCACTGTAGTATTAGCTGCTCGAGCAAGCATCAAAACTGGTACCACTTGCACCACAATGAACTTCTTTTCAAGTCTCGAGCAAGCATAAGCATTCATCCAGCCAAAGCTTGGGTGCTTAAGCAATGGTACACATAATTGTGCCCCTCACCCCCCAGCCTAAGGTTACACAAGGACTAGGGTTCAAGTATTCTCGTTGCATATAGCCTGCTTTCTAACGTTGTGCAGTTTGGGATACATTGTTCGGCTGTTTGTGTGCGTGCATAAGTTGCACCTTGGCTTGGTCTCAATGTGCATGCAAGGATCACATGAGTCAGAAACAAAACAGGGGCAACACAACCCGGTTTCTCTAATCAATGTTCTCCTCGAAGGTTTTCCTAATACAACTAGGTTATTAAGAACACTTCCATTATTTCTTTTGATGTTTAGTCCCTGGAAAGCCTTAATTGTACAAAGTTAACCAAGCAAGTTAAGAAAGCAATTGCTTAGTGGAATAAAAGAAATAGCAACAGGACATGCTGAGGCCTGCTATAGAAATCAATTGAAGGTGGGGATGAGAGAGCTAAGAACGAAAAACAAAAGCAACTAGATGTATAATGCTTAGTTAATGTTATAACTTAATGAAGAATAGGGATCAAAGTTTGTATTAATTTGGTGTTCCAATCGGTAATGCAACACCTCTGTAACAAGGACTCTCCTTTCAATCGCCACACCAGTGTCGTACATGATCTGTAAGGAATGGGTGTGGGATTTCTGTCGGACTCTCAAGTTATAAATGAGAAGAAGGAAGAGAAATTGGTTAACTCACTGTGAACGAGGAGCCATTCCACTGGCGTTCCCAAACTTCTGCCCAGCTACTACTACTGGAATTCCATGGTTCCCAGCTGCAATAGAAGCTGTATGCCTGCATTTTTTATTTGGCTCATCAGCTAATTCTAGACATGTACACGGGAGGAATGTGATAAGAAATGACTGCAGCACAAAGATGGAGAGTAAGACGGTCCGTAAATCATGGTAAATGAAACAAGATAGTGCAGTTGTTTCAAGAAGTGTATAAAGTGAAGTGCTGGCATTCTTACACTTGACTAATTTACTGAAACCTCATCTAAACTATTTTATCTGTGTTCCATTCAAAGAGTCTTACTGTCCTTTCTGGAATTTCCATCCAAAGAGTGTCATTTTTTAAAATAAAGCTTACAATTGCCATCAAGTTCCAACGCTACCCCTCATACATGAATAAAGAAGTTCTTACACAGCAAAAAGTATTTATTATAATGGTAGCTTCATTTATCAAAAAAAAAAAATAATGGTAGCTTCCAGGGTTAGTCATGTATCTCTTTAATATTTAACATTTCAAGTAGGCACTTTTTGACTGAAACGGAGTGACTGAGAGAGCATCATCTTATGCAGCAAAACATAAGGAATATTGGCAAGTATGGAATATGGTGCGGAATGCATTTTTTTGGATCATCATTCATTGTATTCATATTTAGCGTCAAATTTAGGTGGAGTTGGTCAACTAGAACTAGAAGGGATCTTTGAACACTCTGGCATATTAAGGCTAACTGCCTTTCACAAACACAAGTGACAGCAATCTGTGATCCAGAACTTTTTGCCATTACCTATAGTGAGTCCCACTAATAAAGGTGACTATGGAGTAGGGACCAAAACTAAAGAGTTTCGATGAATAAGAACTAATATTTAAAAATACAGGAAGAGGTGGACACAGGACCAAACACTTTGAGATAAAAAAGAATGAATAAATAAATAACATATTTCTTTCAGAACAATCGCCAAATAACACAAAAAATACTCACGTTCCATGGCCATCACCATCAAATGGTGAAGCATAATCCTTTGTTGCATTAAATATTCCTCTCGTTATAGCAGATGCTGCAAAGTGGCGAGCACCAACAAGCTTTCTGTTGCAGGACCCAGATGGGAAATCCCGAGTGACTTCACAAATGCCACTGAAGTGCTCTGGAACAGGATAAGTATTTTCAGAAATATCATCAGAAAAGCTTACATGTCCAGGATCAATTCCAGTGTCGATGAACCCAATCACAATTCCTTCTCCAGCAGTCTCATATCCACCCTCTTGGGGCCAAGCCCCTTGAGGTAGACCAAGGAACTGTGGAGTGTGAGTAGTAGCAGTTCTAACAGAAAAATCCAATACCACATTTGCCACTTCTCTCCTCCTTGACAGCTTCTCTGCCTTCATAAGTCACCAGTACCAGTACAAGTATTATGATTTACATAAAGAAAAACAACAAATAACAGGCCCTCCATGAAGATGGGATCAAAACATGTATGTCCTATACATTTCCTATATGTTCATATATAACAGGCACAAGCACCACATGTAAAAGCACCATCACATTCTACAGTGATGGCGCTGACATATGTCAATGACCAGTACATATCACAGTTATTATACCTGTTGAGGAGTGACTAGAACAGCAAATCCATTGATCAAGTAATGATAACTGTATAATTTCAGATACTTCTCCCCTCTCAAAACTCGCCTCAATAGTGAATCATGGAATCTCGCAATATAGGAACCACGACGTCCATCTGTTCTTGAAATGTTGCTGAATTTAGGGGGAAAAAGACTCATCAGGAGAATTGAACTAAAACAACTAAAAATGGAGTGAAGCAAATAGAAAATGGAAAACCGTGGTGCCTAACAAGAAACATACTCCCTCCGTCCCTTAATTATTGTCTTGTTTGACCCAGCACACGGATTAAGAAAAAACAATTAACTTGATTATTAATATTGATATACTATGTAATTTCCTTTAATGCACATGTGTATGTGGTCCATAATTAAAGTAGGGAAAAAAGCAAGGGTAAAATTGTAAAAGTGGTATCCTAAAAAGGAAAGTTTTTAAACAAGACAATTATTCTGGGACGGACGAAAAAGGAAAGGAAGACAATAATTTAGGGACGGAGGGAGTAATAGTTAGCTCACTACTATAAGTTAATTAAGATATTCTCCCACCTTTTGAGGGGTAGCCTGTGTCTGGTGAATTGAAAATGTGACTTGTAGTAGTTTGATAGGTGATACACGGGTTTTGGCATTACAGGAAAAATAGCTCCAATATTTGTTTAAAATGTAAAAAAATTAAATTTAAGAAGAAACAAATAACCCAGAGTCCAATGAAGCATAAACTTACTGTATTTCACAAACTAACGGAAAGAAGTGAAGAATGGAGGGAACCAAGCAGAAAAAATGAATTATGAAAATTACAGTCAAAGGGCTATATTCACTCCCACTTTTGCTTACTGACTCTTAAAAAGTGGAGCTGGACAAAGGATCTACATGATAAGACAATTTTGAGGGTGAAATCGAGTAATACATCTTGGTGCACTTGATATTGGAAGTTCCCCCACTCTACATTTTTCTTTTCTTTTTATTTTTTTCCCACTCTACACGTAAGTTACTTAAATTTAACAATTAAACATGTACATAGCACGTGTAGAGACCTAAGAAAAGAAAAGAGAAAGTAGAGCACAACTGAATAATTGAAGTACCAAAGCTTTCCCACTAGCTCATTGTGTCAATACCCCAAACAGACCAAATTCTTTCATGGATTTGAGCATCATCATTCACAGTCGAACAAAGCATTAGATGAAGGCTTAATGTATATTTTTCAATTTATATTAACGGTTCTTGAGCTGGTTTCTCACTAGAATGTAAACTTAAATTTCAAGAGCTTTATTAAGAACTGCATTTCTTGTCAGAAGGATTCAGGCATTTCAAGCTCATGCCTACATTTATACAAACACACACACTAGTTGATTTGTGGAAACATATTCATCTCAAAGCTATAATAAATATACGAATTCATGATGATTAAAGAAGAGTTGAAAATGTGCCACATAGCATGCTCACCATCATTGCTACCAACAATCTGGTGCTCATAATCATTGCTCACTTTAAAAAAATATTCTTGTGAATAGTATGTAAAGGCATACAAATAATTTATCCAAGCCTAAATGGTCCCAGTAAAAAATACTACAAACAATCACTGTCAGCCTCAATGAATAACATGGTGTTCATACCTGCCAATTAACCCCCTATAAGGAACAACAAAAGTAAGATGATGACCCACAAAATACAAATAGTCTTTGGCCAAGAAAATACTACCTCTATGCCACAAAAGTCCTACTTTCCCTTTGAGATTGAAAGAAAAAATAAGAGTTTCATTTCCAAATTTAAGCTATAAATTTTTATTATTTTTTCAATTTCTTTCATTCTTTTCGAAATCATGACATTTCTCTACCATATCATACAAAAATTATTCTCCCTCTATTCCAAAATAAAATAGTCTTACTGTGACTTCTTTTGGTCAATTCAACTAAACTTAAATTTCTTCTGGTCAATTTAATATAACTTTGACCATAGATTTATAAAAACTTATTTAATCTTACAAAATTCTAAAAAAATTATTACTGATAATATTCTTAACATTGTATCAAGGATTAAAATTTTAGTACCTAATAATGTGTGTTAATATTTATTGTACTAGATTGACTTTCCAATAAACAAATGGAACTATTATTTTTAGGAAGGAAGGAGTACAATTTTACTGTAATTTGAAGGAAAACAAATAGAAATAAGAATAAATTTTAAAATAATTTAACTTTACAAGTTACAAATAATAATAATAATAATAATTAAATAAATAAATTAGTCGATGGCCAAGTGATACAGAGGGTCATCAAGACTCATAAAGACTAGTTCGATTCCTGGGTCCGGTCGTGACCTTTGAATAGAAATAAGAAAAACAGAAATAACATGAAAACAAAAACACTTAATTTGCCCACCGTGTTTAAAATAAAAACACATGTAACCCAATTTTAATTTCTCAACCAAAAAAAAAAAAAAAGATTACCTGGGTTTGATGGGTTTGTCCAGTCTGTTACGTCTGACAGACCCGGACCCGGCATGTATGGAGAGATTATTAGTGTTGACAGAGAGCTCCCCATTGTAAGTGAAATGAGAATGAGGATGAGGAAGAGGAGGATGATGAGAAGCAGGGGATTGTTTGAGGTTCACAATATACACAGCAGCAGAATCAGATTCTTGAGACCAGGAACAACCCACTAACATACCCAGCAGCAGCAGGAGGTAAAATCTCCCCATTTTTCAAGCTTACCTTGAATTTTTACTTACTGATATGGAAAGCAAAATTTTCTCTTTTGGCAAGAAGCTAGCTGCACTAGTGCATTAGCACATGAAAGGTTGCTGCTGTAAAGAAAGAAAGGCCTGCAGTACTTAGTAGAAGTAGAGACACTACTAAAAAGGGACCCACCCCTCGAGAGAGAACTGGAAAATGGGCCGGTAATATTATACGAAATACATTGGTGCTAAACGCAGTTCCGCTAAAAGCAGCCCGGCAATATTATTACTCCCGTTCTTAAATTATTGTCTTTTTTTCTTTTTTTTTTTTCGTCTCTAAATAATTATCTTATTTAAAAAAAAATTTAAGATATTATAATTACTATTTTACCTTTATTTTTTCTTTTTACTTTAATTATAAATAAGCCACATACACATAGGCATTAAAAGAAATAACACACTATACCAATATTAATAATCAAGTCAATTATTTTTTCTTAATCCATGTGCCGGGTTAAACAAGACAATAATTTAAGGACGGAAGTATTTAATTTAAAATTTTTATTTTTATTTGCTTTAAATGTGTATATTTTTAACATATTTTGTGTTAAATTTAGTTTTTTTTGTTCTTAATAATTCGTTTGTCGAATGATAAAGATAATTATTAAAATGTACTCTATTCCGTAAGAAAATCGAAATTGTATACTTATCCCGTTGTGGGCTCTCCATTATGGCAGATGTAAACAAGTTACAGTTAGTGCTATCAAGTACTTGATAGCTCTGCCGTCGTCGGAGCTTGTTAAACTTAATTTGGAAGGAGCTAGCAAGAGCCATCAAGGCATAAGTGGGGATCTGATTAGGGATTGCTAGGGAGATCTTATATGTGCTTATGCTTCCTTATTTGAAGAGAGCACTAATAATATTGCTGAGGTTAGGGCTCTCTTTAAAGGAGTCAAATGGCTTCATTCCAATGGTTTTTTCGGGGCTATTGTTGAGATGGACTCCAAGATAATTTTTGATTGTCTTACGAAAGGTTATTCTCCTCCTTAGAAAAGTCTTTATTACATTCGATCTATTATCTTCGTGCATAATGATTGTCACTTTACTTTTAACATGACATGTTCCTCTCTTATGAATTCTACATTCTCTTTTGATCAAACTCTTTATCAGACTATACGGAGTAACTTAATTTTGGATGCTTCAGGAACTCTTCGTATTCGTATAACTTAATCTTGGATGCTTCAGGGACTCCCTTTATTCGTATTTCTTAACTATCAGTTGGTTTTATTTCTTGTTATGTTGCTTTGTTCAATGTATTTTTTTAAGGCATTGTATTTTGTTTCAGAGGTAAGGTTCCTCCGTCCTACCATTTATAAAGACAAGGCTGGTTGTCTCTCTTAAGTTTGTATCTTCTTTTATTTCAATAAAATTTAGTAGGGTGCCGCCCCTGTTTTCAAAAAAAAAATAATAATAATAATTAGAAATTCTTAAAATATAAGATTTGGTTTCATGGACGACCTATATGAGATAAAAGGTATATTACTTTTATGTCGACTGCCGTTTAGCAATGTGTTTGTTTTTGTGTTTTCAATTACTAAGAGTTAGTGAGAAAAAAGTCTTTAAGGGGTGGCCCAGTAGTAGAGCTGGGGTTTTCCAAAGTGTGAGCTTCAGGTTCGATCCCTTTTTACGTTTTCCTAAGACATAAAAAAAAAAAAAAAAGGAGTTAGTGAGAAAAACAACATGTATTATTATTACGTACTTATTTATAGGTGTTGTTTAAAGAGATATGTTAACTAAATTTATTGAAAAGAAAAGCAAAAAAAAAAAAGTATTACTCCCTCCGTCCCTAAATTATTGTTTGGGTTGATTCGGCGTACGGATTAAGAAAACTCAATTGACTTAATTATTAATATTAGAATAGTATTGAAAAAGTGTGTTGTTTTCTTTAATGCCCATGTGTATGTGGCCCATAATTAAAGTAAGAAGAAAAAAGTAAGGGTAAAATAGTAAAAGTAATGTTCTAAAAAGAAAAATTTTAAACAAGATAATTATTTTGGAACAGACAAAAAAAAAAAGAAAACAATAATTTAGAGAGGGAGGGAGTAATAAATTTTTTTTTTTTTTTTTTGAAGAAGAGACTCAATGTGTTTGTATGTGAGATTAGAGAGAGAGAGAGTGAGAGAGAGTAACTCCTTTTTTGTCACTTTGAGAGAGAGGGGGTGGAAGGGAAGGGAGGGTGGAGATAGAAAGAGAGTGAATGTGCAAAAACTTTCTTGGGTGGCGTGCACATGAATGTAAATTGATACTTTGTTAGGCATCGGCACTTGGGGAGAAAAAGAAAATAAAAAATGGATTAGGAAATCATTAACATTTTGCTTTTGTTTTTATTCCCTTCTCGATGTTGTCATATGGGGTGTCTTGTTGCAGGTTTCCTCTCCCTTCTCCGTTACCCCCACCCCTCTCTCCCTCCGTCCCACCTTTTTACTTAAAATTAGTGTCAAATACCTCAAAAACAAAATATCTTAAGGAGTAATGCTATGGATACCTAAAGAGTACTAAATTTTATGTATTAAATAATATGTCAGCTGATGTGGTGCAAAAAATAAAATTAAAAATCATAATTAATGCATCACATCAGCTGCCACATCAGCTGATACATTATTTAATGCAAAAAATTTAGTACTTTTTAGGTACCCATAACATTACTCTTTGTTAAGATTGTGACAAAGATTTAAATTTTTTATTTAAATTTCTCATTTTATTTAAATGGCAAGTATGTTGTTGATTAGATGTTATATCATGTAACATGTGATGTCATTATTTAGCTAATTATTAACTTATCATTTAAATTGAAATTAAAAATTTAGACAAAAGAAATTCGATCTCTGTTATATTTCTGTTTCGTTTGGAATTTGGATAACATAAAACATAATTAAGCTTATTAGCGGAGGAGCAGAGTAGTGATAAGAATCTAATTTTTTTTTTTTCTATTTTAGATGATTAGCCGGTATAAATTTTGTTAAGATCTAGAGATGCATTAATATTTGTTCAATTAATGTGTATAGAAACTTACAAATTTTATGTTAATTTGAGACATAAGACGCCAAACTCTTCTTAAAAAAAAAAAAAAAAAAAAAAAGAACGCCAAACACATTTTAAAACGGGTTTTGTTATCAATTTACATTTGTTTTAAATAAAATTTATGAATAAGATAGATGGAAAAGTACACATTTCTTTGTATACACTTTCTCTCTCTATCTCACTTTTTTTTTTTAATGTTGGACGAGGCTTCATTAATATATTGACGCGACCAAGTGAAGGACTTGAGGGATTGAAGAGGTTCCGAGTCGGTAACTGAGTAAAGACAAATTTTGACAAAAAACTTTATACTCTATTTGTTTCACTCAACGAGTCTACGTTTGAAAAGTCTAATAATTAAGAGACATGTAAGTAGTAATGGAGTTAGTCATAATTACAAAAATATTAGGGATAAATTACAAATAACCCTCTCAATTATGGGTTGGATTCAAATTGCACTCTTTAACTACCAATTGAAGCAATGTGCCTCCTTCAACTATAGTTGTTTCTTGAATTGCACCTTTTGTTAAGGCACTGCCACTTGAGTTGATGTAAAATGTCCACCTGAGAGTCATGTGATCATCTTTAGGCATTCTTTTTAACTATAGTGTCCTTTTGGTGTTTCAATTTACTATTTTACTCTTGTTTTTGTAAGACCCTCTTTGTATCTAAAGATGGTCAAATTATCTTTATTTTGAATATTATGATAAAAATCATACGTATAGATGGTCACGTGAGTCTTAGGTGGGCGAATTCCGTGAATTCAAACGACAGTGTCTAAAAATAAGGTGCAATTTAAGAAAATGTTATCGTTGAGGGGGCAAATTGCTTCAATTGGTAGTTGAAGGGGGCAATTTAAACCCAATCCATAGCTGAGGGGGGTTATGTGTAATTTATCCAAATATTTGAGCATAGTTAAGAAGTTTATTGCATGTGTGAAAGGTAAAGTTGAAAGGTTTATGTAGATTATATGCATAATTTTTTAAAGTAGACTCCTTACGTAAAACATCTCAAAATAGAATAATGGACTCTTTGTCTGAAACGGAATGAATATTTCTTATCTGTTTGTGACAGTGCATGTAATAACTTATAACCACATAAATTAACATGTAGAGCAGCAATTTAACCAAATATGAAATACAAATTTGGAGCAAAACGTTGGGATTCTTATCATTTTCCAGTGAAAAAAAATTAATAATAAGAATCTCAACTTTTTGTTCCTGTTTTACATTATTATCTAGGTAGTATTCATGTGTTAAATTAGGGCTTTAGAAGTTTCGTTTTAATTTTTTTATTTTTTCCCTAAAAAGAAAGACTTAGAGAAATCAAGGGCTTGTTTTTCATGCATGATTTTAGTGATTTTAGATTTTTTTTCTCTTTAACCTCACCAGTTTCTCTCTATTTTTTTTAATTATCACAAAATAAATTTTTAATTCAAAATTAAGTTATTAAATCGTTATGTCAAACATAGGGAAAAATTGTCAATTTTGTCATTATACTTTAACCAATCTTTACATTTTGTTACGGTATTATTTTTCAAACAAAATTACGTACAATTGTACTTTGTAAAGGAGTTTTGTCATTATCATTAAGGGACTTGCTATTCCGACCCCCAAAATTGCTAAGTATACTCATTTACTTAGTTTACTCATCCTTCAAATATTATACCACTTATATTACTAAGTATACCTCTACTTATTTTCCTATTTTACCCCTGAACAATAAACCCTTACCAATCTAATCTACTAAGTTCACCCTCCAAATTCTCACCCACCCAAATTAAAACATTATCTATCCAACTCAGCTCCCTCCCAAAATTAAAATACTCTCCATTTCTCTCTCTATCATCTGCTCCCTATCCTCTCCATTTCTCTCCATTTGCTTTGAAGTTTCATCTACTTCTACTTAGCTTCCTAAAAATTGCATAAAGTCAAGTCATTACTTAGGCTTGAAACACGCATTTTGGTTAAATTTTTTGATGATTTTTTAAATTTTTGGAGGAAGCGCCATAGAGTGTGATTCCGATCGCACGCCAAGAATGTGTGGTCCGCACATACTTAGGGCGTGCGGCCAGGGGGTGCCGCACATACCATTAAGCGTGCGGTAAGGGGTGCCGCACATATCTTAGGGTTCTCAAAATCAGGAGGGGGTGTACTTAGTAATGGAATTATTTTAAGGGTAATATAGTCTTTTGAAATTGTGGCAATTTTGTAATAATAGTAAAGGGGTATACTTAGTAATTTTGGGGGTAGGAATAGCACTACTCTATCATTAAATGCCGTCCAAATCTAACAGAATTAATTTCAATCACCTCCCCTAAGGTTTTCAAAAAGCGGGGAGATCATTAATGATAGTTGGTGCTAAAAAGTAGATAGTTTTTGGTTCTTATATTATTAAGAAGTTTTTATTTTATCTTCAGAGGGTTAAAAAAAGAAAATATTTTATGAACAAAAAAAGAAAGAAAGAAGGAATGAAATAAAAAAATAAATAAAGAAGATACAGATATATCAACTAAATAGAAAAAATATTCAAATTAATTATTCTATACATTTTATCTTAAGTTTGAAAGAGATCCAATCAATAAACTAATTTTTTTTAAAAGTTAATCCAAGGAATCTAGTGGGCGACACTCATTTGTTGAATGTAATTAATTTTTATAAAGATAATTGACTTGAAAACAGTAAAGTTATTTTTTTATTAATTTTCTTTGAAATTCCGCTTTAATTGAAATTATATAAGATTACCAAAAAAGTAAAAAAAAAATTTAATTCAACATATAATAGCCAACATGAAAATTATGTCATGTTAAAAATTCTTTTTTTCATGAATAGTTATCTTTTTTATTAAAATTATTTTTTAGCAATATTTTTTTAATGTTTATTTAATAATTCACATAAAAAAAATTTGTTCTAAAATTGACATCCGTCAATAACTTTAACTTACACCCCATAATTTCGAACACAATTTACCGTTAAGGATCTTCCAACCTATTCATAAAATTTTATGGGAGGTAATTGAAATTAATTTTGTTAAGATTTTAATGAAAATTAAGGATAATGACGAAATTACAACCTTTTTTTAAACAACAATGACAATATTTTTCAAAAAGTAATACACTGGCAAAATTTAAAGAAAAAGTAATACAGTGACAAACTTCAAAGATAATTTTAAGTTAAGTGACAAAATAAATCATTTTTCTTCAAACAAACCCTAAGTAATTTTATGTTCTACTAGCTTATGTGTCGTCCAACTAAATAGAAAGATGTGATTGAAGAAAATGAACTGCCTATCAAGCAACGGCGGATCCAGGTCTTTTTTCAGTGGGGTCACAAATTTTAACGTTAACTTTTATATAAAAAAAAACCTTGGAAATCACAATTATCTTCTACGCATTTTCAGACTATGAAAATGTTTAATTACATCATTATTTGTTATGCTTCTAAACAACTCTCTCTCAATATAACATACAAGAGAGGAATATAGCTGTTAATCTAAGTAAATTACGATAATCTTTGAACTGTTGATCAATTAACCGTTGAAATATAGCTGTTTATTTACTACCTTAAAAATGTCGTACGAAATGGTTCTATTCTTACACAGATAAAAAAAATCACAGCTTCGCACAATCAAAAAATTCAGTGGAATCACAATGTAAAATTCAGTGAGGTTACAATGTAAAATAACGTCTTTTTACAAGATAATTTTTTTTAAAAAAATTTTGGTGGGTCACTTGCCCCCTCAGGCTAAAGGTTGGATCCAACCCTGCTATCAAGCTGTCACATTTCCTTGAAATAGAGAATAGACTACAAGTAAACAAATACTCATTAGAGAACAAATCTAAATGCAGAATAGCGCCATGCCAAACTTATTTTTGAAACCATTATTGAGGAATGTGAATTTTTGTAAAGTACGCATGAGACAAATTTTAACTTATTTGGATAACTTGCTGACGGAAGGACCTTAAAATAACGGTCGGGTCGGAACAGTTCAAATTTGTACATTAACACTTGTGTATAACACTAATATCAGTGGATAGTAACGACTGAGAGACTATTTGGTCATGGTTAAAATGTCGCTTATTATTCAACATAGTGTTTTAATGATGCGGTAGAAAAAATTGTGTTTTTTAAATGTAGTTACGTTTTAAAATACTGAAATTTTAGTTTTTTTTTTCTCAAAACGCAGATTTTAAAACGTTGCTGGAAAAAAAATTACATTTTGAAATAGTATCTCAAACGCGTTTGTAAAGAAAAAAAACTGTATTTTAAATAATTAGTATTTTAAAAAATATATATTTTAAAAACACTACACCAAATAAACTATAAGTGAATGTGACTGTGCGTGCGTGAAAGAGAGAAAACTAGTATGATACACCAATCAGAGACATTAATGAAAGAATAATAATATACATAGTGAAAAATTGATCATAACTTTTAAAGCCCACATATATGGCATAAGGATAAGGAGATTACTCTTTTTTTTCTCTCTCTAACAAAAATACTTAAATATCCTTGCGTTATATGTCTGAGCTTTAAAAAATTATAATTTATTTTTTATTATGTGTATCATTATTCTTAATATAAATATTAATGTACAAATTTAGACTCAAAATCGAGGTGAGAGATGAGACGGGACCGCATGGAGGAAATGATCGTTGGGGGTAGCTGGGGTCTGCCTGCCTTCCTTTTGGAATTTGCTTTTGTATGGAATTGAGTTGTGGGCCCCGGTGGTTCCAACGTTCCTATTCTTTTGACAAGGTGAATTAGGGCCAACAAAAAATAGACTTTGGCACTTTTGTGTTGTGTTTTGTATAATCTCTCTGCCCGTGACTCGGAAAGAGAGTGCGGGCAATTGTGGGACGGTGGTGTGATGACTCACGAGTCATGAGAACTCCTCGTACACGTGAGCAGTGCTCTCTCTCTCTCTCTCTCTCTCTCTCTCTCTCTCTCTCTTTTTCATTTCTTTTTCTTTTTGGGAATGAAGGTGGAAAGGTGGGTCAAGTTATGGCAAAGCCAAATATTTAGTATCATATAATATTAATTGTAGTATTTTAAAATATTAAATAATAATAATAAGAGTTTGGATAAGGTCTATATCCCTTCTAACCTTCAAAATGTAATTATTATACTAAAAATAAATTAAAATTTAGTTTGCTACTATCAAAACTTTAAAAAAGAGTTCCAAAGCATGAAATGAGGGAAAGTATAAAAGTTTTATTATACTGGGTGTTTTTTTTTTTTTGGTTAATTACACCATTAGTCCCTTGACTATGAGCTATTCTATCAGTAGTCTCTTAACAATTTTTTTTTTTAAATTTCAGTCCCAAGAGTATCAAAAAGTTACGCAACTAGTCCTTTTGATGGATGCTATTAGTAATTTGCCATTAAGTTGCCCATGTACCTTTCACGTGCGTTTGATCAAGGGCAACATGGAATTTCACAAGTCATCTTCTTTACCCTCTCCTTCTCCCACTCTCTCTCTCCTCATCAATCTCAATTCAACAAATCTCCACCAAAAACCCTAATCATCAAGGTTTTGTTCATGATTTCCTTGAATAGAATCAAATAAACCCTGGCACAATCACCGTCATCGCCTAGTTCGTCCACCCAATCGTGAACCCCCTCCAGCCGCCGCACCACCAGCTTTAAAGCTGCCCCAAGATCTCCCCAATAACATCGTCTTTCCAATGTTCCAGAGACGGAGAAACCCAAACAGGAAACTTGAATCGTCTTTCCAATGTTCCAAAGTTGAAAGCCAAACAGGGAACTCGAATTGTCTTTCCAATATTCCAGAGGTGGAGAAACCCGTCGAAACCACCGTTGTTACCAAGAAAGAAGTACTTGTTCCTGAGGCTGAGCTGGTGGCGGAGGTAGCCGAGAAGCCGATTGAGGAAGAAGATGCAAAACCTAGCGCTGAGAAGGAAACCAATGTTGTTGGTGAACTTCCTGACCTACAAAAGGTTGCTCTTGATGAGCTTAAATAGTTGGTACAAGAAGCTCTAAACAAGCACGAGTTTACGTTCCACCACCTCTGCCACCGGCGCCGAAAGAGGAGAAGAAGCCGGTTGAGACTGCGGCCGCGGCCACCGACGGAGAAGAAGCTGAGTCGTTGTCAAAGTGTTCAAATCTGGGTTTTGCATTTTGATCTGGTTTAATTTGGTTAGTTTATATAAAAATCATATTTATTAGGCAGATCTGGGTTTTGGTTTTGAAGTGTTTAGCCTTTTGATTTGGTTTTGACTTTTGTTGATTTGTAAGGAAACAATTTTGGGAATGATCATCAATGAACTTTGTGTGTTTTAGGAATTAGGGTTAGGGTTTGAAGGAGATGATAAGAAAATTTTCATTTTTGCCCTTGGTCAAACGCACGTGAAAGGCACATGGGAGAGTTAACGGCAAATTACTAACGGCATCCATCAAAAGGACTAGCCGCGTGACTTTTTGATACTCTAAGGACTAAAATTTTAAAAAAAAATTGTTAAGGGACTATTCATGGAAAAGATAATAGTCGAGGGACTAGTGGTGTAATTAACCCCTTTTTTTTAGAGAAACAGGAGGCGGCACCCTGTTAGATTTTATTAAAAGAAGGGTTAATTACACCATTAGTCCCTTGACTATGGACTATTCCACCAGTAGGCCCTTAACAATTTTTTTTCAAATTTCAGTCCCTAGAATTTCAAAAAGTCACGCGGCTAGTCCTTTTGATGGATGCCGTTAGAAAATTTCCGTTAAGTTCACCATGTGCCTTGCACATGCCATTTTTCAAGGGTATTGTGGAAAATTCTAATATGAGAAATAGAAATATGGGTTTTCTCCCATATTTCAATATGATCATCAAGAATTTCAGCCAGAGCTGCCTTTGACGCCGGTGGATTATCGCCTAACCCATTCACTTCAGTTTGCCAATTAATTTAGCAACCCATCAAAACTGGATCCCAACAAAAACTCCGACATAAGCGTCGGCAATGGTCTCAACCCCGACCCTTTTCCATCTTCGTAACACAACTTAAACCCATTGCCTTCCTCTCCACCCCCACCCCTACTGCCACCGCTACAATTGCCACTAGTAGCTTCGGAAGCACCTCTGTCAACACATCCAATTAAACAATTAATAACCGTATTATAAGCGGAGAACAATCCCCACCATTCCGTTGGGTCCGATGAAGCCCTAACAAATCGATTTCGCCTGTGGCACCAGTACGACGGAGAAGATGCAGCCATTGACATATATAATTTCATACCCCACAACCAAACCCTTCAAAAAATTGCCTCGTTTTTTGTAGATCTGAACAAAAATTAAAAACTTTCCTTAACAATTGTTTCAAATAATTAGAATGGATCATAGAAGTGAATCTTAATTTGAATTTCGATGATATTAATTTGAGATATGGACCACCGGAGGTAAGAAGGGTCAGGTGGGAGGAAAGAGAAAGGGGAAAAATGTCACATATATTACTTGCATGTTACCGGATTCGTGTATAAAGTGGATAGTGGTTACGATTTCTTGTGGGAAAAGCTCTCTCCAGCTATATTTTGAGTATAAATAAGGAAAAGAAGATGTTACGATTGTGGTTACATACATTACCTCGTGGATCCTCTTTAATTGATGAAATTCCTTTTCAGAGAGAGAAAGTGTGTGTGTGGGGAAGAAGATCTATGAAAAATATGAGATGAAATTCCTTTTTAGCCCTTAACCAATTGCACGTGAGAGGCACATGGGGCACTTAACGAAATTTTACTAACGGCATCCATCAAAAGCTCAGCTGTGTGACTGTGATGCCCCGACCCGAATTCTAACATAAAACCCTAAGGTCAGTGCGCCAAACGGACGAACACAAACTCAAACGAAAAGCACATGGCGTAACCACATGTACTAACAAAATCCAACGGATTAACCTGATAAAATAAAAAGCACAAATCATTGGTGATACTACTACTGGAACCCATCTAACAACAACCACGAGTCTACATCTCGGAAAAGAAACATAACAACATTAACATCATCGGCCACAACATGCCGGAACAACAACTGGAATAATAACCAACTGTACACAAGCACGACATACATGTCGGCTACCAAAAGAATAAAGAGTTACAATGCAGGAACACTACCCAAAGTAAAGTTTACATAACCTTACAAACCAACTGTCCTCACTAAAATAAAATACCACAACTATAATAAGCTCCTATGAGCTACAAGGCCAAAAGACAACCTGCTAACTAACTGCGATCTCGCCGACCTCACCGGTGACTTTCTGGCTGGCTCGGATCTAAGGAAAAACATATAAACAACAAACAGGGAGAGTCATAATGATATAGTAAGTTACTAAATACAACTACATGACATAGCATAATGCTCATTCATAAACTGTAACATGGTATCATTTATAAGTATACCAATGTAACACCCTGAATCCTCATACGTGTGATTTGTTTATGTTATGCGTGATTTACATGTTAGACTTATTGTAGTAACACGTTAGTTGAATTATGTTTTAGTTCATGATTCCGTTTCATACTTATAAGAATCGTTAGACTGATTATGCCTTAATATGTGATCCACGATATTGTTAAGATGTGTTATAAGTGTTGTATAATCACACCTAAGAGTGGCCAAGTGATCAAACCTAGGAAATAGAGTAAAAAGAGGTGGAACTGGACCGTGTTGATGTTGCACGGCCGTGTGCCTTTCCTTGGCACGGCCGTGCGTATATAGAACAGAAATTCCAGAAAGTTTTGCACGGCCGTGTGCCTTTCCTTGGCACGGCCGTGCGAGAGTGACACGGCCGTGCGCATTCCCTTGACGCGGCCATGAAAAGTCGGACGGATGGGCACTCTGTTCGTCCGATTTTTGTTATTTCTCGGTTTTAAACATCTTTGAGTGGTTTAAAATGCTCAAACAAGCCCAGGATTGGACCAAACACTTACCCATGGTATTAATAACAAAACCCAACCCTTTTCTCCATCATTATTCTCTTCCCAAGCCAGATTTTAGAGAGAGAGAAAGAAGAGAGAGAGGAGAAAGAGAGTAGAGAAAGAAATCGCGATATCTTGAGCGTTTGAAGTCGGATCGACGATCCGTCTTCGCCATAGCGTAGAGGGCAACGAGGAGAACGATTCTAATCGAAAGGATCGTCCGATCTATTAAGGAATCATCACCCCATCTCTTCTCCCACGTTTTAGAGAGAGAAAGTTAAGTTTTGAGAAAGAGAAAGCTTGATTTGGGCTTGGATCGAGTATAAGTTCGATGATTGGACTCCGTAAAAGTGTAGAGCTCGTCGAGAAGAGTATTTCCACCATAAGCCCGTGATTTCATGGTGGATTTGCGGTGAAGGTAAGTAACTATAATGTTTTATGTGTTATGAGTTGAATTGGAAGAGTAAATCATGTAGGATGTGTTAGCAATGATTTTCGTGACTTTCTATCGGGAGAAATATATATAATTGTCCCTACGAATGATGTTAGGCTTACTTCGTTGCTTGCTTGATTTAAGGATTTCGGAATAAAGAAAGAATTGATGAATTATTGTTGAGTTCGTAGACTTCGAATAATAGAGACTCGTAGAGCTTGATGTTGTTGGTATTATTGTTGTGGTTGTTGTGTTGTTGCGGTTGTCCTGGTAATCATTATGCCGAGTAATAGAAACTCATTGAGGTTGAAGTATACTTGTGTATTATTAGTTGGGTTCCGGCCGTAATGTCGCCGAAGACTTGTTTAATTTAATTGTACTTCACTATGTTATTCTTAAGTAGAGTATATCGAAGCATTGAAGTTTTGTTGTTTATGCACTAGCGAAAACCTTATGAAATTGTTACGAGTAGTAGACTCTTCGTGCGTTGGGCATTGCAATTGATATGAGTTTGTAGGGACGATACTACGGTTTGTCCTGACATTTTAAATATTGGTAACAACTCTAGCGGAGTCATTATGAGATATATACTAGTCGTGACTGACTCTGGCGGAGTCGAATAGGACGTAATAAATGAACGTCGATTATCATGGTAATTTCATTAATGGATATAGTTGACTCTACGAAGTCGAGTAACGGGTAGTATTAATCCCTACATGACATATATTAATTCCCTACCATGGGGGGATGATGAATTGATGGGTTTATAAGTTAGTAGGACTTTGACTTCGATTGACTTAGTCAAACATCAGTTGACCACAAGTTACGCTGAATAGTTGAACTATGTTCTTGTATAAACAAGTATTGATGGTATATAGTTGCCTCTTTATTAGAGTATCTCGAGTGACTAAAGGATACTATAGGGATCCTAAGTTAAGTGTAAATAAGTACGAGTAGACTTATCTTGTGGGGTTATGAGTTTGCGTACATGTGAGAAACATGTTACCTTATTTTGGGACTAGGATGAATAACCTATCCTTGTGTTATATAGGTTCCACATTATGGACATTGTTTGACAGTTGATTATAAGGTATAAATACCTTACATTGGGGTTCATGTATGTGTCTAGCTATCACAGACACTGTTTGGTGGTTGAGTTGTACGATTGGCCTACCTTGCCGATTGTCTTGTTGTGACTATATGTTCAATGATTACGGACATGTTGTGATTGTTCTAGTATGAAATAGGACAATCATCCTACTCTGATGATTGATCGTAGGACAATCATCCTACTTTGATGATTGATTGTGTGCATAGTATTTGCAAGCACATTGAGTTGATTTGATATGTGATTCAAGAACACATGATGATTTGTTGAGAATGACGAGTGAATATCTACTTGTGCATTGCATTGAGTCCAGCTGGCATTGGTTGATTAATCAAGGTGGGACGACCTATAGTCTTTACGAATTTGTTTTGTAATCGCTATAAGTCGCTGTATCGGTTTGCACACACCCCTCACCTGTTGGCCGCAGGTGGGATGTAGCCCCACTGTTGTAGCAATACGCGCGACTTTGGTTTGCTAGTTAGAACTCGATGGTATTAATCGGGGACGTCGATACTACGTACACGGGTATCGAGGCACATATGTTTTCTCGTGTATTGCAGGAGCAACGCGAAGTTGGAAGAAAGAGAAATAATATCCTTTATGATGTGCTTTAATTAAGTTGCACTTATGTGAACACCAAAGTGCTAAGTGATTATGTGACTTGTATACTTTTAAAATGATACATGATCATATGGTATATAAATGTTATTACCATGTTTTCCTACTGTTGAGCATCATGCCATATCATATAGTTGCATGTGATAGCTTGTTGATTATTGGTCAAGTCAGAATAGTACCTTGACTTGCCGGTTTGTGGCTGAAATGTTAGGTAAGCCGGAAGTGCTACTTAGACTAGCTACATGTAGAGTTTTGGTTTACTGTTGCATTCATACTCATAGCATACAATACATTATAGTGGCTTACGGGGTCTTTTAGACTCACCCTTATTGTGTTAACTCTTTTAGATTGCAATCGAAGGACGACTTAGTGCGATCGGTGAGACTTGCGGGTGCTGCAGATTGATCTTTGGGTAGTTGCTCTCCGGAGCTTGTGTATAATTATGTTTCTTAGTTTCTTAGTTCAGTGAGAACGATGGTTGATGTAAAGTTATGTAAACTTTACTTATGGGTAGCATTGTTCTGTAACTCCTTTAATGATGTATTCTTTTGGAGCCGACACTCGATGTCGAGCCGTTTATTATTGTAGTTTTCTAGAGCATGTTAGCCCGCGAGTATTTGGTGTTGTTGTTTCTCCGGCTTAGTAGTTAGCCGTCGAGGTCTATTATTGGGGTTTCTATTAGTATTGTTCTTCGACTTGTTTTTGGCCATGGAGATTTTCTAGTTATTGTTTTGTTATTCGAGTTTTTAAAATTCAGGTTTTTATTAGTTGTGGTTTTCCGCTGCATAGTTTTGGTTTTGAGCTCGTGTAGCTCGTTCTCTTCGGTGGACTTTAGTTGTTTCATCTAGTTTGGCGCACCGAGTTGGGGTTTAATACCGAATCCTGAACTCGGGGCGTCACAACCAAACTATAAACAAGTACCACATAATCATAGGTACATAAATATCAAATACCACGTAGCACAGTGATGATCACATAAGTGCACATAAATAACCACATTAAAAAGGATATGGTTGCTGTCTGTCTGACTGTGATGCTGTCGCTTTACACATATCAACTATCTTTGCCGAACCGGATCTCGTGCCCGAATCATACTGAACACACTGTACAAACTGTTGTTGTATCTCGCTATTATACTTAGCGAGGAAAGATACCATCGTTACTTCTCACTTGATTACATAGTGAGGAAAATACTGTCGTTACTTCTCACCGTCTACTTAGTGAGGAAAATACTGTTGGTTGCCATAGTTACGCGTATTGCTTATAACAATGGGACCACTTCCCACCAGGGCCAGTAGTGGGGACGAAAGGGAACCAATGAGGGCGACCCATAGCAATCGCTTACTACGAAGGCTATGTGTCGTCGCATTGTCGACTCAAATCATGTATGCGAGCTGGACTTCCAAACGATGCACAAGTAAATATTTACTCGTAACATAACAACAACAATAAGGTTCAAAAGTAGTGAACCTTATCCCAACCAAGGAGGTCAATGATCCCACCTTAACACATTTCGTGAAGTAACAAATCAACATCTCAAAACCACATATTTAGTCTTGAATCACATAATCATACAAGCACATATTTGCAAGTACTTCTCAAGAACCATTAGACTACATATTTAGTCTATAAACATCTACACATTGAGATACACATTTGATTCCCAACAAACGCACCTTAAGACTACTAATTTAGTCTAGTTACAATCCCATATTGAGACTACTCAAATAGTTCTCAAGCACAAACACACCAAGGGTACTTATTTAATATATAAATATCGAGTGCGAAGTATTACACTCATCATGACGATCGAATCGTAACCACACCATTCTTATAATCGTAAGTGCCTTCAAGTACATTTATCCTAAATCATATTATTTTGTAGTTCAACCCAAGATTTACGAACAATCGTTTATCACATCAAGACTGTCGTACTAGTTTCTAACATTCCGTATTTTAATATATATACGTGTAAACAACTCTCGGGAGTTTCTAATTCTATTAAACGAACATTCTATACTACACAAGTTTGGATATATGGCTTGCTAAATTAATTAGACGCCAGTTTATGATTATAATCGGAGTCTTCAACTTACCAGGACCAAATAATCGGAGGGTTAAAATCCTTATCAAATGAACTCTAAATTTCGTAGGATTTTAACATGTTGTTTAGTAATTGATACTCTTGCTTAAAAATCACTTCTTAGAGTCATTACTACACTTCTCAAAATCTGGGTATAATTCCTATATGCAAACTTTCTTATTTCAAGTTTCTAACATGTTCTTTAGTTCAATACCAAGGTTGAGTACTCAATTTTAACATGCAATATCATCCATACACCTCACATAACACATGAACATGTTATACATCTCAACATAACACTTAAATATGAAATCACCAAGTAAACAAGTCTTGCATGTTCACTATATCAATATTATGCAGCAAATTTTTAAGCATACATAGGGGGTTTAGTAACTTACCTAAAATGCACAATCAAACCAAGGAAAACAAGATCAAAGCCTTGTAAATAAGTCTCCTAGTATTTAGCAACTCAATGGTGGTCTTGCATGTAAGATCCAATGGTTAGATGAAGAAGAAATGCTCAGCACACAATGATCTCACCTCCCAGCACACATAGTAACTCTCTCTAATATTCTTGGTTGATTTGGGGGAAATGAGGGTGTATGGTTTACTCCCTAATGTGTTTTAGAGGTGTGAGGAAGGTTTGACCAAGGTCAAAGGTCGTGGGAGTCAAAGGGCTGAAAGAGATTTTAAGTAGTGAGTAAAACAAAATTTTTCGGACAAACAGAGCAAACATTCTACCCACAGAGCGATCGCTCTGGTCCTTGACAAAGCCATCGCTTTGTGGCCATATTGTCTATCTTGATTTCTTGCTACAAGGTGATTCCCCAGGCACCTACTTGAGCGATCGCTTTGCCACCAAAATCTCTAATTCTTGGTAAAAGCTCCAATTTGACTCCAAAATGATACTAAATGATTCCTAAGTGATTCCAATCATAAATCCAACTTCCAACCAAGATTAAAACACACTTCAAATTCATTCAAAACACATGTAACAAAGCTTAGAATGAAATGCATTCCAATTACGAATAATGAACAAGAATTAAATCAAAACCGAAGCATTTTAATCTTATAAAATTAATGTGTGAATCAATCAACATGTTGTTTAATCAAGTCTAACTAATATTCTTAACGTGATGACGACACAACATGATACGCAAGTCAAACATAGGAGGAACCAGGGTATTACATCCTGATGTGCATAAAATGCAACTCAGGCAAGAATACCTGGTCGTATCAAGTAATAAAGTGTGCAAGCACAAGTATCGATCCCACAGAGATAGTGCTAGAAATAAATCCTAAATACTAAAATTAGGCACACCTAACTTTATCTAAGCGAACGAAAATGAAATTTGAAATAAAAAGAAAATAAAGAAAAAGAAAGCAAGAAAGTAAATTAAATTAACGCAGCAACAATGATATGGCGGCAACATCAAATCAAGGTTAAAATGATAGGATTGTGATATTTCTAGTCTAGCCAATGTCTAATTTAACCCTCTCTCTACTTTTCTTTAACTCAAGTCTTGGTAATCGGGCGCACGTTGATAATATTCGCTACGAGCTCTCGCATCTTATAGCAAGTCTAGCTACCAATCCCCACTACGGGCTCTCGCATCTTATAACAAGGAAAGAATAGCCGCATTATCGATCAAGCACCCCATGACAATCTAAGAACGCTCGTTACCTCTCGGTCTGGCGTCACAAAGACAATTATTGTGATTTTCAAAATTATAGGACGGGCTCTCGCATCTTACCCTATAATTCTAGTGATCATCTAATGGTTCGCGACTCCATTAAAAGCATTAAGAACACACAATAATAACCAAGATAATGGGTAATACTTTGTAGAGAGATATTCTCTCTATTTTTCTACAAATCATGCCAGTAGCCGGAGGCTATCGATGTGTGTCACAGAACACCAACTACTAAATTGCTAGGTCCGAAATGTAAGGTAGCTCTCGCGGATCCAAACATTTCTCAAATCAATTAATTAATTGTTAAATCAATTAAAAGCATTAAGCCCACAATTTAGTAACATAGCATGATTGTATACTAAATAGAGAGAGATTAGACTAAAACATCACATTCAGCATAGAAAATAATCACAATCCATAAATATATTTAGCTCATCACCAATTTCACATTTACAAGACAAAGATTCCAAGAAATTACAACATTAATCTTGAGATAAAGATAGAGAAAATTAAACCGATCAATGTCGAAATCCATGGTTGCAAAGCCTTGCAAATGCTTCCTTGGCCCTTGATTTGATGCTCCAACCCCTTAAAATGAAGGCATTTAATTTGGTTGGAAGGGTGGAGAAAGGGGGAGAAATAAAGCTTGTGTTCTTGCCCAAAAATGGGGGCTTCTTCTGCCTTCTACCCTGCCTCCGTCCAATACTCCTGATTTTTGATGCTTTGGAGATATATAATTGAAGCTTATGGAGTACTCTATCCAAGGGGGTAAAATGGAAAAAGAATCAAATATTTAGGGCGTAAATGGGCAAGAAATAGGTGACCGGACAAGGAAGACGGTCGGGCCGAACCGCGGTCAAGGAGGGAAAATGGGTGAGGGAGAGAGAGGAAATGGGCTGAAAAGGGATGGAAATGGGCCAGATCCGGATAGAGGAGTTCGCGGGTCGCTGGGCTGGAGCTTGAATCGGACACGTGGCGCGCTCAGAAGGCGATAACGCATTAATGAACATTTTAAGCGCTTTGCAGCGCTACCCCTTCTCTCTTTGTTCTATCTCCCAAAGTCCTTCCCCCTCCAGGCTTTGCAATATAGTCCTATGGCAGCCCCCGTTAGACTCCGTTAGCCAATATTCTCTTTCAGTTTAGTCCTTTCCTTTGTAAATTACTAACGGAGGACTAACGGACCTTGATCAAATGGCTTTAATCAATTCAAAACTTCGCGGGTTGCCTTGAATACTCCCAAAATGCTATGAAATGATCTTTTAAAGCTTGAATTCCACCAAGAAAATCTGAAATATAAAAATAATACAATAAAGCACTTTCTTTGGCAGAATATATATAATTTTCATAGAAAATGGAGACAAAATATGGGGAAATAAATGGGAAATTATGCACTTATCAACACCCCCAAACTTAGACTTTGATCGTCCCAAGCAAAGAGAAATATGGATTATGGAGAAGCTCAAGGACAAGATGAAATGAAGGCGGCACTCAATCAAGATCCCATATGCATTACCATCAAAGAAATCAACTCAAAATTACACACATGCATAATTAAGGTACAACATGATTCGCATGCTAGCTAGCAATCCTCAAACACTCACTCAAGGCCATAAAACACAATCCCATCAATAAGTCGTGATGCTCTAGCTATCATTGTGCCGACAAACCGAAAGAGTCCATCAACTAATGCAATCAAATATATTTCACAAGGCAAGAACACATGGCATGGCAATATCAATAGGACTTTTTTCAAAGCTTGTAATGTTAGGCCAAGGTTGGGCTACAAGTGAATGATAAGATAACAAATCAAGAGAGCAAAGAATTTGAAGTCTTCACTAATGACTTGCTTCATGAAAGCACAACTTCGTCAAATAACCACAACCACTTCAACAACCCCTTAAACATTAAACTTTGGGTTGAAGAAAGTATCCTCTACCACAACAATTGAGCTCCACCCTTATGTCTCCTTGAGATATTAAAGAACAATGTCATTTTTTTTTTCTTTTTGTTGCCTCCCTTGACTTTTTTTTTCTTTTCTTTTGAATTTTCTTTTCATTGCATTTTTTTTTCAAGGGGGCTCTTTTTCCGCCATTCAACATTGATGAATGAGTATTTTACTCATTTATTGGGTATTTATTCGGCTTAGATTTAGCTAATTCTCGAGGTTTTTGTTATCTAATATTGTGTTTTAGTGTTGTTTTATAGTTCAGGGGTTTAAGGGGTTAATCTTGCAAAGTTGGATGGTTTTGAAGTGATTTCAGAAGATTTCGTTACACTCCGTTAGGAATTATAATGGAAAAGGACTGTTTTGCAAAAGAAAAGTTAACGGAATGTGTACTTTTGATGGATGGTTCAAGTTTCTAGAAGAATTAATGAGGATGAAAGTCAACTCAAGACATCCCAAGTCCAATGAAGTTAATTCAAGTCAACTCATGTTGAAGAAAGTAAAGAAAAACTCAAAAATGCCAATTTAGGGGTGTAAAGTGTAATTTTCAGAAAGTTGAAGGCAAAATCATAAAATTTGCTTTATGTCAACTTAGGGCAGCCGCATGGTGTTTGTCCTTGGGAAGTGTGCGGCTACTTTAGGTTATTTTTGGATAGTTTTAATGTATTGTACCCCTTTTCTCTTGGTTGTTGTACATTATTAGGTTATAAATATATCCTTTTTAGGTTAGGATTGGGGAGAGTCGTCTTGTATAATTTTTCTTTGTCTAGGAAGAAAGTTAATTCAAGAATGGTTCAAGTTTTTGTACTATCAATTATTATGAGCTAAATTCATCTTTCTAGGGATTGGAGATAAATTGTATCAAATTCTTATGCTCTAATTTATTTATAATTCATTCAACATCTTGTGTTTCAATGGGGTATAAAAATTGAATCTCTTCTGGTATTTATACGTGAAGGTATATTTTACCGTTTTGATTATTTGGATATAGTGAATTGTACGACCAGAATACATAAGCTATATGTGTGCCATCTCCATTGTTACTTAAATTCTATTGATTCATGACCATGCTAAGATAGAATTTAGGTGTTATAATCTTTGTGTGCTTAAAGGATTCTCGAATTGTTATATGGACGGACCAAGAAAGTATAGCAATTTGAGAATACTAAGATTGCAAACCGTGACCCAAGCGTCCCAATCTTTATTCATGTGATTACTCTTGATGTTGATTGATACATTATTTGCATGAGTATAAGAATCGATACAATTGAAATCCAATTCCTAGATTCTTTCCATATTTGGTAAACTTCTTATTTAATTGCTTTGATAATTTAGTTGATAATTTTAGGTGATAAATTAGTTTAAATTATTGTCAGTAGTTTTTAAGAAATCGACAAAAAACCCCCTGTCTTTTATTTTTGTTCATTAAGTTATTAGTTAAATAATATTCAATCATTCTCTTGTCTCTGTGGTTCGACCCTTGTTTTTGTACAACTATACTCCGGTATTCTCGTGCACTTGCGAGGTAAATTTTCATTCATCAAGTTTTTGGCGCCGTTGCCGGGGACAAGTTAGATTGATTGAGTAAGTTTAACTGGTAACGTCGTGGTGTCTGAACTTTTATGTTCGGTCGCCGTTCACTGAATCCCACGCTGGCGGAATTCAACGATAATATTAATCGGGTAGGTAGGAACGTAGAGGAAGAACTAAATCAAGAAGAGCATCGCAAATCCCGAACCCGACTTGCGCTTGGATCAAGAAACAATAACATGGCTGCACAAAGGTATATGAAGGATTATGCTCGCCCTAGAATTGACCAATCTCCCTCTCCTTTGGCCCTACCTGCTGCTGCTAGGAATTACGAAGTTAAGGGTCATTACTTGAATCTCTTGCCTTCCTTTCACGGAATGGCTACCGAGGACCCTTTGAGTTTTCTCCGTGAGTTTCACGCCACTGTCGATAACCTCCCTCTTGGAGCGTTAACAGAAGAACAACTCCGGATGCGCTGTATTCCTTTCGCTTTAAAGGATGCAGCCAAAGTTTGGTGGAACACTTTGCTTCCAGGCAGTTTGCAAACGTGGCAGCAAGTGGCTGACACGTTCATTCAGAAGTTTTATGCCCATCCCACTCTGGCTGAGATGAGAAAGAAAATTATAAACTTTTCGCAAGAGCCAGGAGAGTCTTTTCATGAAACTTGGGACAGATATAAACAACTTCAATTTCAATGTCCACATCATGATTTTCCACCCTCTATCTTGTACCAACAATTCTATGATAATATTTGCCCAAGTCACCAAGCCATGGTGGACAATGCTGCAGGTGGGTCGATTCTTGAGAAAACACCCGATGAGGTGAGGGATTTGTTTGAAATGCTTGGGGCAAATTCCCAACGAAAAGTGTGAGGGTAAAGCAAGGGAGTTTATGAGATTAATAACAACAGTACCTTAGATAGGAATGTGCAATATTTGATGAAAAAGGTTGAGGAGCTCTCTGCTGCGAAGCCTAATATGCAAATGCCTAATATTCATAATGCATGTTCTATTTGTGGTGTTTATTCTCATACTACTAACTCTTGTCCATCTAGTGCACAATTTCGAATATGTTGAGGTGTTAATGCCATGAATTCGTATCCTCCAAGACCTCGCAATGATCCGTATTCAAATACCTACAATCCGGGTTGGAGGAATCATCCAAATTTCTCATGGAGTAACCCGAAACCTCTTTATCAACCCCCACCACGGCAAAGAGCATGCTCACCGACTCAAACTCCTTTGGAGGAGATGTTCCGAACTTTATGCTCGAAAGTCGGAGGAACCAAGAAGATAATGAGATGAGGTTCAAGCGAATGAGCAAATGCACAAGCAAGATGAAGATTGAGCAAATTGGAAAATCGATTGGACAATTGGCCAAATCCTGCAGGCCACAAGCAAGGAACCTTCCCAAGTCAAAATGAACAAGCAATGGCGGTTACAACACTTCGCAGTGGTAAGATAATTGGTGAGAAGGTACATTCGATCCTTCTTCTTCTAATGGTAACTCGATGTGAATGTTAGTGGGGAGAAGGCACAAAAGGAACCTACAATTATGGAAAGACTCCTAGCGAACAACCTCCTTGTAAACCTTATGTGCCTCCCGTCCCGTTTCCTGGTAGATTGATAAAACATAAGATGGATAAACAATTCAAGGAAATCTATGAGATATTTTCTAAAGTCAACATAAATCTTCCTCTGTTAAATGTGATCAAGAACATTCCATCTTATGCAAAATTCTTCAAAGATCTCACTACCAGGAAGCATAGGTATGAAAAGAATGAAAATGTGATAATATCTGAGAATGTCAGTGCCGTTCTTCAGTAGAACCTCCCACCTAAAGTGAAAGATCCCGGTAGTTTCAACATCCAAATTTCTTTGGGGGATTCGAAAAAGGTGAAGGCAATGCTGGATTTAGGTGCTAGCATTAATTTAATGCCTTATTCTGTGTATGAGCAATTGGGTTTGGGAGAACTAAAACCCACCACAATGTCCTTGCAATTGGTCGATCGTTCAAGAAACATCCTATGGGCATTGTGGAGGATATTTTAGTTCAAGTTGATAAATTGATTCTACCAGTAGACTTTGTGGTTTTAGAGATGGAAAAACAGGTTAGCGCTAATCATGAAGTACCCATTCTCCTTGGGAGACCTTTCATGGCTACTGCTAACACTGTCATTAATGTGAAGAATGGTAAATTGTCCATGTCTGTTATGGATGAGTCTGTTGAGATATCTGTGTTTGATGCTATGAAATTGCCTGATGATATGACTGAATGCTTCTCTGTTGATAAGTTAGACGATATAATCTCTGATAATTTGGAGAATGAGCGTATTTGTGATGAAATTGAGGCATTGTTGAAGGGTGGTGAGAACAGGGATAATGAGGAAGTCCGTGAAATAAAAGCTGTCTTCGATAAGATCGAAGAGAAAATTCCTAGTGACTCTCCTTTTCACCCCCTAGGGCATTTCAAAGAAAAATTTGTGCCATCTGTGGTGTCCCCTCCTAAGTTAGAATTGAAACAATTGCCTGTGATGATTGTCGCTGATTTGAACAGCAAGCAAGAAGAGCAATCGCTGAGTGTGTTGAGGGCACATGGGGAAGCAATAGGTTGGACTTTCGACAGCTTGATTCATCTCGAAGAAGATGTCAAGCCTTCTAGAGAGCATCAGAGAAAACGCAATTCTCACATGGAGGATGTGGTGAGAGCCGAAGTGCTCATGCTTTTAGATGTGGGTACCACCCGATTTCTGTTAGTAAGTGGGTCAATGGGCACCGTGTGAAGATGTACGATGAAGGGTTCTCGATTATGGAAACGATTGAGACAACAGATTTGTGGGATCCCTAGTTTTTGTTTGCTTCAATCTGCGTCGAGCCAACGACGTTAAACAAGTGCGCTTGTTGGGAGGCAACCCAACTAGGTAGCATTTATTTTTATTTTTTTATTATTTTTTTTAATTTATTTTTCGCTTTTGTAGGTTAATTTAGTGGCTTCAATTCACAAACCTTTGGCATGCAATTTTTTTAGATATGAGCTTTGAGGAAATTGCATGTTTTAAAGTTTGGGGGTAGAAGCCTATTAGTTAGTGTTGTATTTATATGTTTTGAGTTTGAGTCACTCTTTAGAGTCTTCTTGAGTTTGTGGGTTTATAAAGGAGTGTTTATAGTGTCACCCTCCAAAAAGATTTTATTTTATTTTTAATTTAATTTTTTTTATTTATTATTATTATTTATTTATTTATTTTTTTGTAATTTAGTGTTTCTAACTTTAATTTTTGGCTATAATGTTATTGTTGTGTAATTTAGAATGCAGGTGAGGCCAGTTCGGACTAAAATGAAAAAAAAAGCAATCTACAAGGGCTGAGTGCAAAAAAAAAAAAAAAAAAAACTAGGCGATCGCACAATGCGATCGCTTAACAACCAGAAAGTTGGGATTTTTGTGGCGCTCGCATCATGCGGCCGCTTGAAACCACGGTTGTAAAAAAAAAAAAAAAAAAAAAAGTTGAAACAAAAAGTGGGAAAGAAAGTGCAAAACCCAGGTCAAAATCAAGCTGTGCGCCCTCTCTCTCTCTCTCTCCCTCGCCTTCTCACTTTCCAGCCCCAGCCCGCAACACCAACTCCGGTGGTCTTCTCCGGCGACCAACCCCCATATCACAAGCCCATCCGCTGCCCTGCCGCCTTCGATAGTCAATCGTCCATCAGCTGCCTTCAAATCCGGCGAACACAGCGAGCCGCAGCAGCAGCATCCACTCCGGCGGCATTCCTTCCCCTCGCCGTGCGCTCTCCCTCTCTTCCCCAGTTCCGGCGTATCCCATTCTCCAGCCGCGTCTCCATCTTCTCCGGCCCAAGCAAGAACAAACCCCAGGCCCCATGCTCAATGTCAAGTAAGAATTTGATAATTCCATTGATTAACTTGCTAAGCTTTTGAAAATTGATGATTGGAGATCTTGTGCGCAAATTATTCTTTCTGTTATTCCCGTGCAATTACTTGGAGATTTGATTGTTGTTGTGACTGGCTTGTGTTCAATTTGATTTCCAAGTTCGGCCAAAGTTTGTTGATTTCAAACTAAATTCAATCCTGGAAAGTAGAGTTTGCAACTATGATTGGGGCTGATTGTTCTTTAGATTCCTTGGGAATTGACACTTTTGAGCAGTTTGTGTTTACATTGGGACATTGTGAAATTCAAGTTTGGGGGTGAGGAATTGGGATTGCTTTGACTGAGGATAGATAATTAATTTGGTTCTCATGGTTTCGAATTGCATCATTGCATATTCTTATTTCCATATTGTTACACATTGAGGACAATGTGTGATTTAAGTTTGGGGGTGGGATATTGTCCTATGATGCTATATTTGGGAGTAGCCATTGTTATTTTGTGTATTATTTTGTTTTTCTTTCTAGTTTTTATTATTTAGTTTTTCTTTCTAGTTTTTGCTTTCCTTAAATATAAAAAAAAAAATAGAAAATATGAAAGTTTTTGAGCAAGTTTTTAGTGTAGGCATGGTTACTACCGCCAATGATGATAATTTGTTTGATATTTGACATTTTGTAACTAGCGATGCATTTTGCACTTGTTTATATACTGAAATTTGATCTAGTTGATGGAACTTTGAATCTCCAATCTTTGAGCACTTTATGCCATGAATTGATTTGTTGGGAGATTTGAATGACTTTATAGAGTTGTATAATGCACATATCATTCCCTAGAGCCTTTGATACTGAAAAAAAAATTTAAAGTATTCATGAAATCTTTAAACTGTTTTTACTCCTTGAAGTTAGGCCTAAACAGAGTTTAAGTAATCCGAAGAAAAAAAAAAAAGGAAAAAAAAGAGGAATATCTTTGTGAAGACGTAGTTTAGCTTCGTAGCCTTTTTAACTCGAGTTAGTAAGCTCGTAGGGGTGTTTATACACCTAATGCCTTAAAGCCATATGGTTTGAGTGTCATTAGCCTAATACTCGTTACATGGGTTAATTAGAAAGCTTAAGGGAGCTAAACATTGCACAGTCCACAAGTTTGTTCTCGGAAAAAAAAATTGCAGAAAAAAAAAGAAAAGAAGAAAAAAAGTGAAAAAATTTCGGTATTACTACTTATGTTTGTAGTAATGGATGGGAGTAATTACTAGTTTTTATGTTTCATGAAATATACTTTGATATTTATATATATGCAAAGGTTGATACTTGTTATTTTTAGGGAATGTATAAGGTACTTGGCTCTATAAGGGATTTCAATTCTTGAAAACTATTGAGTAATGACGCACACACACACGGGGAGATTTAAAGTGAGATTGACGATGATTGAGTGGAAGTTTAGACTTGTGGCTATGTGTTGTTATTTGCTTAGCGTTGTTAATCTGACTCTGAGGCATTATGTGGTGCCATGCCGAAGCTCGACTCGTGAAAAAGAAAAAAAAGTTTTGCTTTTGTTTTGTATAGTATGGTTTGTGTTTTTGTTTTGTTTTCTTGTTTTACTCGAGGACGAGCAAAAGTCTAAGTTTGGGGGTATTTGATGAATGAGTATTTTACTCATTTATTAGGTATTTATTCGGTTTAGATTTAGCTAATTCTCGAGGTTTTTGTTATCTAATATTGTGTTTTAGTGTTGTTTTATAGTTCAGGGGTTTAAGGGGTTAATCTTGCAAAGTTGGATGGTTTTGAAGTGATTTCAGAAGATTTCGTTACACTCCGTTAGGAATTATAATGGAAAAGGACTGTTTTGCAAAAGAAAAGTTAACGGAATGTGTACTTTTGATGGATGGTTCAAATTTCTAGAAGAATTAATGAGGATGAAAGTCAACTCAAGACATCCCAAGTCCAATGAAGTTAATTCAAGTCAACTCATGTTGAAGAAAGTAAAGAAAAACTCAAAAATGCCAATTTAGGGGTGTAAAGTGTAATTTTCAAAAAGTTGAAGGCAAAATCATAAAATTTGCTTTATGTCAACTTAGGGCAGCCGCATGGTGTTTGTCCTTGGGAAGTGTGCGGCTACTTTAGGTTATTTTTGGATAGTTTTAATGTATTGTACCCCTTTTCTCTTGGTTGTTGTACATTATTAGGTTATAAATATATCCTTTTTAGGTTAGGATTGGGGAGAGTCGTCTTGTATAATTTTTCTTTGTCTAGGAAGAAAGTTAATTCAAGAATGGTTCAAGTTTTTGTACTATCAATTATTATGAGCTAAATTCATCTTTCTAGGGATTGGAGGTAAATTGTATCAAATTCTTATGCTCTAATTTATTTATAATTCATTCAACATCTTGTGTTTCAATGGGGTATAAAAATTGAATCTCTTCTGGTATTTATACGTGAAGGTATATTTTACTGTTTTGATTATTTGGATATAGTGAATTGTACGACCAGAATACATAAGCTATATGTGTGCCATCTCCATTGTTACTTAAATTCTATTGATTCATGACCATGCTAAGATAGAATTTAGGTGTTATAATCTTTGTGTGCTTAAAGGATTCTCGAATTGTTATATGGACGGACCAAGAAAGTATAGCAATTTGAGAATACTAAGATTGCAAACCGTGACCCAAGCGTCCCAATCTTTATTCATGTGATTACTCTTGATGTTGATTGATACATTATTTGCATGAGTATAAGAATCGATACAATTGAAATCCAATTCCTAGATTCTTTCCATATTTGGTAAACTTCTTATTTAATTGCTTTGATAATTTAGTTGATAATTTTAGGTGATAAATTAGTTTAAATTATTGTCAGTAGTTTTTAAGAAATCGACAAAAAACCCCCTGTCTTTTATTTTTGTTCGTTAAGTTATTAGTTAAATAATATTCAATCATTCTCTTGTCTCTGTGGTTCGACCCTTGTTTTTGTACAACTATACTCCGGTATTCTAGTGCACTTGCGAGGTATATTTTAATTCATCAAACATTTTTCAAACACCAACACCATTAACAATGCACACAAGACTTCCATGAAGCAACACTTCCCAACAAGAATATGAAAATAAAATAATTCAAATCATGCTCTCTTGAAGGGTGGCCACAAAGTGTATAGGCTCATGGGATAGGATGATGCGGATATAAGAAAATGAAGTCGAATGGGGGTCAATGTGTGCTCTAGGCACACGCCATTCTATAAATAAAGCTCAACGGGGACACAAGGGATTAATGTAAAATAGGTAGGTCGATATGGCACAAATGATCCAAAGATGGCCTATATCATGCTCTTGCCATGCACATGCCCAAGCCAAGCTATTTAATTATCAAAATATCAATCTCAAGATTATCTAACGGTATCATGCACAATCATCACTAGAGCATAACATAAAAATAATTTCCTCCAAAAATGGGCATTATAGATGTGAATGAGGTGAAGCTAGCGCATGAATCACACTACAAAAAAAAGTAGTTTTAGGAACCCTACTTTTTAAGTCGCACCTATCTTCCGACCCTATTACATAGGCAATTAGGTCGGCTGAGTTTGGGGTAGCAAATACTTTAATTTGGGACGGGCGTTGAGCGTCTTAATCAAATTTGACGGCCAATTGGGAGGCTAAATTGAAAACTGCCAAAACTTTTCCCTCTAATATTCCCAAAACTTTCACCCGCCTCTTCTCTTGCCTCTAGCTCTCTCCCACTTAATTTTCTAGGGCTTCTAAGAGATATCCAATTCAGTGCTTCAAATTTCTCTTTCTAGCTTGAATTAGAAGCAGCGACAGTGAAACAATCTGATTAGGGATTCAAAGGAGGGTGACGGGTTCAAATAATTATCAGATTAGGGCTTCAGGGAAACGATTGCGCACAAGCTACGTAATCAACTCTCTCTTCTCGTCGTCTTATTGCAGCGGTTAGTTCTTTTTTTTTCTTCATTCTCCTTGTCCTCTTCCCTCTTTTTCTAAGTTTTTGTTTGATCCCAATTTCAGTAAGTACACAGAAAAGAAGCGCCTACACCTGATTTAAGGCTTTAAGGAAGCTCCACGCACACAACAACATGTAACATTCATTCTCTTTTGGTTAATTTTTGTATCATGTTATGTTGATGTGTTTAGGATTTGTATTTTAACATAGTAGTGGAGCGATTTAGGCATGATTTAATGGTTTATGGTTTAAGCATGATTTTGGGGTTGTTGAAAATTGTTTTATTCTAGATTTTGATATTAAAAATTGGATACACAGTTTTTTTATGGTTTATGGTTGAAGCATGATTCATACTAAAAACATTGTTCTAGATTTTGGGGTTGTTGAAAATTGCTTTATTCTTTGATTGTATGGGTAGGTTTGTGGCAACTTGTGCTTGTATGAACAAGTACTGAAAGTCATCTACTTAATTTATTTTATAAAAAATATTTTGTTTTTTGGGAGTGAAGAAGTTGTGTGTGTGTGTGTGGGTGAGAGAGAGAGAGAGAGAGAGAGAGAGAGAGAGAGAGAGAGAGAGAGAGAGAGAGAGGGATGGGGAAGCTTAGAATTGGCAGGGTATTGGAAAGTTTATGTCTGTCAACAGGAGGAAACTCATCTTGTCTGTTCATTGGAGACTTGGGAATCCAAGATGAGTTAGAGAGACAGCCACTGGTTCAATCCAAGAATGTTGATAAATCCCCAAACTCTTCCTTTCATTTTAATGCCCAAGGTCTCTCTCTCTCTCTCCAAATTAACTCCCATTATAGTCATCTTTATTTTTCTTCAAGAATGATAACATGTAAAACAAAAATGAAACCTAGCTACTACTGGCTTGGCTTTTGTTGTGAATAGAACATATATTCCTTGAGCTCGCTAAAAACATAAGAGTTGAGTTCGAATATTTGAAGTTGGCAACAACTCTGCTTGTTTGAGCCCGTGTGATGTAACATGAGTTTTTATTTGAGCCTTATAAGAATCCGTTGTCTTTTTTCTCAGTAATCCCTCCATCTCCAAATGATCATCACTTTTTAAAAAATAAAATAAAATTTGTCCCTAATGACTGTTACTTCACTATTAATTTACTACATTTTCTTTGTCTTCTATCATGTCCCAGTTTGCTTGTAGTGATATAGTGTGAACTCTTAGGGATTTTTTTATGTGCTAGTAAAATTGCTTGAATGTTGAGTTTCTCAGATTTTGTGAAAAACTAAAAATGGGCAGTCAATGAGGGAAGGGGGAAGGGAGTAATATGTTCAGTTTTTTCTGATAAGTGGTATCTGTAGTGTTATGAGACGGCAACAGTGTGGTAATTGGTCATTTGATTTCTGGTGGCTAAAGTATTGGAGTGGTTGTTGCTGGTCAGACGTGTCTCTGAACTTTGTTGTTTTGAGGGAGAAGAATGTAGCTTATTGGGTTCAGATGGATTGTTCATGCGCGTGTGTGTGTGCATGTATGGGTTATCACTGATACCATTGTTCAAGGAATAGATTAATCACCAGGCTCTAAGCAACATGTTACCTGATACTTGGTGGGGAAATGCACCTGCACCAGCAACCTTTGCTCTTGCATTAGCTATCAATGGAAGACGTGAACCCAGAGTGGTTGCTGAGCGAAAAACAACATTTAAAACTTCAGTATGCTGCACTTGACTTGGGTTTTTGTTTAAATAGCTTTTTGTGGTTGGAATTGCGGCAAAAAGAATGGAGCGATTTTACCGATGATGCTTTTACATTAGACGATGGAACCGTAGTTATTGGGTGTAAGAGATGGTGTATTTTTCTTTACACATACCATTCATTGAGATGTGCCTCTATGAAAATAAAAGGACTATTGACCTAGTCAATGAATAATACTTCTTTTTGTCTAGTCATGCTTGAGGAGTTTATAAAATGAATTAAAGCACCATAAGATTTGTGTTATAATTGCATCTTCATTTATGAAGAATCTCTTTACTGTGATTATGAAGATGTTACCATGTTTCTTCTTTGCTTTCCTTCATGCTTGAGTGCTTTTACCAGCTACTAAAGTACTACGACAACAATATTATACTTACTTCTCGTTTGGAAAAAAATTGTTTCTTGGTGCTCATTTTCAGTTGCAAATGTGATTTAATGGAAGTAATTATCTTTTTGGTCACAGAGGAGTAAAATAGTTAATCATGCTCTTACAAATGCTACTTGTTGACTCAAGAAGTTGAATAGGATTGGTCTTCTTAAAGATATGCTTCTTTGAGTACAAAGAACTAACCAGTTTACTACTATCTAGCATGTATGTCTTCATGTTCCTCTTCTATTACCAAGTGCACATCTGGGATAGTTCCTCCTAAATTGGTTCCTTATTATTCTCATTCTATTCATGAAGTAATACGGACTGTGTTTCCTCTATTTGTGACACTTTGGCCAAAGAATCAAAGATAAGATGTAACAGTTTGTTTTTTGGTCTTTTCTTTACATAGGTTGACTAGTCTGACGGATCTAGGGGTGTGTTTGGCTTCGTTAATTAGTGGCTTTGTTTTTGGGTTTTTTGGTTAATTTGTAATGATTGAAGAAAATGTCAGAGAGAGATAGAGAGAAATCTAGTGGGAGCAAAGAGAGAGTCCAAAACCAAAAGCCAAGCTACCAAACCGCAAAAGAGAACAGTCCCTACTTTTTAGAATTTTGAATTATTTGTAGACATGATTTTCTTGTTTCTTGTATATTGTTAGGTAAAACCAAAATTCAGTTGGTCTTCTCTTGATTTTTTGTCATAGTTCCAATGAAATCTTTTGGTGAAAGTACTTCAACAATAATTTAAATGATGCTTGTTATGTACTTCAGATTTTGGATTAAAAATCTTTGGGTCATTTGAAATATATACCTCTTCAGATCCATAATGGACCTTGGGAAGCATAGCTGCTACATAATTACTAGAAAAACTGAAACCTCCTTTTGGTTTGCTGCTCACCTATATTGCCAATTTTCTGCTCTCGTTCCACATGGAGAGGATGGTCGAGTCACAAAGTTTCTTGCACCGGATAAGTGCATCCCAAGACGAAAATTCTTGCAGGTATCATCTGCAATCTTTCTTGTAGTCTACAAATGTTTTTTTTTTAAAATTTTGTTTTTGTTTTTTGGTAATTTATGCTTAAATTTGAATCATTGAAGTTGTGTCTATAGATCATTGAAGTTGAATCAGAGTCGGGCCCTTAAGAGATTCAATATGATGAAGAATGGCTGGCAATAACCCAAAGGTTCAACTCCATTTTTCCTTTAACCACAAAACACACAAATTTTGGGTACGTACATCTAAGGAATGCTTATTTTTGGATTAACTCGGAGCAAATAGTTGGTGATTCTATCTCATTTATTATAGGGGTGTACACCTTGACATGTCAGAATGTCGTGAATGGATCAGGAGTAATCTACAAAAAAAAAAAGTTTTTGAGACCCTACTTTTTAAGTCACATATAATTGGAGGTGCATCACTAGGAGCATCGCAAACCAAATAGAGCACCAACTTGTTCCCTAACAGTACGAAGGGAAAAAAATGCAAGTGGGATGACTCAAACCAAGATGTTTATGTAACCAGATTTCTAAAACCATTTTTCGTTACTCATGTGAAAGCTTAAGATATTCAAGAGATGACTGCTTTCATCCCCTGGTAATCCTTCTACTTTTTTCTTTTGAAGCCTTTTAGTTTAGCTTAAATTAATTCAGAATTTGGCTCATATTGAGCATATTTGAATAATATACTTGTATGTTCTTGCAGTCAATTTTTGCAGTTGATTAGAATCCTGAATTTTATTGGATTTTCACTGTAGGATTATAAATATCAGAGGCCTTCCCAAGAGCTTCTAGCCAAAGATCTACATGGAGTTGAATGGAGCTTCCGACTTCCGAGATATCTATCGTGGTATGTGAGAAACTGAAATGCTTATGTTTGGTTATTACTTAACGGTATGATTGATGAGTATTTTGCTTTAACTTATGTTTTAAGATTCTATCTTGCCTTTTTGTTAGAACAGGTCAGCCTAGGAGACATTTGCTGACTACTGGTTGGAATGCTTTTGTCAATAAGAAGAAGCTTGTCTATGGAGATGCTGTGCTTTTCCTATGGTAGAAATAGAGAAGCGTAAAACTCATATTTTGATGAAAATGTAAGCTCCTTATTTATCCAATTCTTTGATTATTTTTTTCAGGGGTGATGATGGACAACTAAGATTGGGGATCCGAAGAGCAGCTCAAGTTAGTGTGGAGCTAGTTTCCCAGCTTGTGGCCAGTAGCTAAATGACATCCCCAATGTGGTTAGTTTTTTGGGACCAAAATCATTATTAGAGCACCTAAAGCTTTTCTACATAGCTGGTCAATTAGCCAAAAAAATTATCAAATCTCTACCTCCCAAAATTTCACACAAAATCCTCCCGCGTTCTCAGTTAGATGGTAGTCCATCCACTTTCCGTGCAGGGGTCATGTAAAAGCTTGCATGTTATAGTTTCTTTGATGTGTAGAGACTGATACACTATGATGAGTTAACTGCATACTTGTGACTTTGGCTTGATTAACGACACTTGGGTAAGTTGATGGACCAAATCGTGCTTGAAAGTAGGTCATCTCCCTTCTCTATAGGAATTTGTAGGCTGAACAATGAGTTTTCCTCGCGGAATAAAATCTCTAGTTAAAATACTGGGTGGTGAATTCCATTCATCTTTTTTACAATTAGGCTCATCAGTACTCGCCTGCTTGTTTTCTTTCATTCAATAATTTGTTAGGGCACATGGGTCTTCTTGGCTCTTATAATAATAACCTTTAGGGCCCATGGGTTTCGTTGTTACTTGTAGTTGTCAGAATTATAGTTGCTTACAAGCTTTTGTGCAATTTGGCAGGTGCTGTGTTAAACTTGTTGTGCAGTGAGAGGGATCACATAATTATAGAGAAGATAAAGAAGCATTTTGACAGCCCAGTGGCCGAGGTATAACACTAACTGAACTTGTCATCTATCTTATATTAGTGTTGCACTTTTATTTTTCTCTCAAGGAGGTGCTTGTTGAAAACACGAAAGATTCAATTCTCAAATGTCCATCGTAGTTGGGGAAGTTCATAGCCTGTAGTAAGATATACACATTTGTAGCCTCTATGCTTTCAGTGACAATACCACTTGTGAACACCCCACATTAGGGTCCATTTAGAAGTCCATCATTTTATATGTTCTTAGGAATTTCAATGTTTGGCCTTGGTTTCAGTTTGATACTCTTTTTAATGTTTTATATTTTGACTTCATTTTGTTAGTGATCCGATTCATGGTAAGAGTAAATTTGAAAAGTATATCATACATCATTTGATCTTTATTCCTTTTGGAAAGTCCTGTGTTTAAAAGTCGAATATATATATTGAGAATTACATTACTACACTTAAGTAATAACACTAAATGAGTAATTCTAAGTGGGACATCGCAAAGGAAACATGGTTATCTACATGAGGATATTTTAATGGCCTACAAGGGATTTGGGATGGAGGGTGAGTTAGTACTAGAGCTCATGGCAAACAAATAAATGGAGTCTACATCTAATTGCTTTCGTGTTGTATCTTTTTGAATTGCATGCATTGCAGGTGCCTGAATGGAAAAGTGATAAAAGACTTTGAGGATGCTATGAAGAAAGCTGGTTTGCTGTAGAATTATCGAATGATATTCCCCATGTTTTTGCTGGTACATCACTTTCGCCTGCAGCATATATATATATATATATATATATATATATATTACTGTAGCCCGTTAATGTACAGTAGAGAGTGTCTTCTCCATTATAAACTCGGTCGACTTGTGAAATGAGTTTGTTACATTATATTTTCAGTTCCTGGTGTAAATCCAAAGCTAATGGTTAGGGGCTCATTCGTGATTGGGTTGGGTTCTTCCTTGATAGGAAGTGGTTTTTGTTTTTACATTAAAAGGTTGTAGTTATATTTTGGCATTTATGTACATATCTTGGTTTTGTTGCAACTTGCCCTGTAATTTCTCAAGGGGAATGATGGAACTCAGAATATTGAATGTGTTACAATCAACTTTAATTAGTTGATTCTTCTATTAACAATTGATTGTAGTGTATGATATAAATTTTTTTGTTGATATATCATTGTATATATGCGTCACCCAATTGAATGGTTTGAAATCTTAATATGTTTTAATTGTAAATAAAACAAGAATATACCAATATAAAAAATTTATAATTAGGACGGAATGATCTCGATGCTAATATTTCTTTCCATATCTTTTGGTACGGAGAAAATTGACCTTAAAATTTTTCCCGCCAAATTTTTGCAACATTACCGCCAATATTTTTAGATTTTTCTCACCAATTTTTTTTGGCACCAAAACATTTAGGACGGCAAAAGTCCGTCCTTATTGTTTTTCCGCCAAAAAAGAGCAATTCTTGTATACTATTAGGGTCGGCAAACTACCGTCCTTAAAAAACTTTTGGGACGGATCTTCCCGTCCCTAAAACATTTAGCACCCACCATTTTTTGGCACCAAAACATTTAGGACGGCAAAAGTCCGTCCTTATTGTTTTCCCGCCAAAAATGATGAAGTTCTTGGATACTATTAGGGACGGCAAACTACCGTCCCTAAAAAACTTTTGGGACGGATCTTCCCGTCCCTAAAACATTTAGCACCCATGTTATTTAGGGTCCCATTTTGCCGTCCCAAAAGCCGTCCTAAATACTATTAGGGACGGCAAATCGACTTTTAGGGACGGAAAATGAGCGCTCCAAAAAGTAATTTTTTTTGTAGTGTCATGAACATATCCTCGACTATGCATATAGTAATTTCAAAATTGAATCCAAGAAAATAATGCATACACAACTCAATGAGCGCCAAAGTGGAGAGGCGAATGATCAAAGCATAAAGAATAGGGGCATTCAACTTCTTCCCATGAATTTAAGAAACAAGTAATGAGTTTTCTAAACTCAACCCAACCTCACATTTAAATAAATATGCATATAGATGGAAGAGAAGAGAGAAGAGAAAACTCCCGCAAAGTCGATTCACTTGAAGACCGAGCCATGAATACTCCATGAATCTCCTTGAGCTACCCCCAAACTTTGAGAATTGCTTAACCCCTACATCAAATCGAGCTCAAAAGAAAGTATGAGAGCAATTATGTAAATAAAAATAAATAAATAAATAGAAAGAAAAGTATTTTTTTTTGTGTGGGGACTCTATATACACCTCCCTACAAACCCACAAACTCGGAAGGGCTTCGAAAAACGACACAACATAAAAGACATATAAATACAAAAGAAAGAAAAATAAACCAATTTTTCACTTACGGAGGTACCGGTTCATTTAGAAATGCACACATTGCGTTCCCATAAAATCCATGACCAAGGAAGTGTTTTAATTGAAGTCCTTGAAGCTTGAACACTCCCTTAGTTGCCGACTCCCTAGAAATAGGCCATTTGAGCACATCGGCAATTGGAAATTTCACACCCAACTCGCTTAAGTGGATATATTCTTCATGATGCTCGGGAGATGGGTGGAGATGAAAAATGTGAGCCTCAATGCTCGGTGGAGTGTAGAAATGAGGCATCGGGTCCTTAGAGTCTTCATTTGAGCCAAAAGATTCATCCTCTTCAATAACGCTTGGATACTCCATCTCATTACCCACATTGACATGAGATTGAGATGTTTCCAACGAAGGTTGTCCCAAGATACTCGAAATTTCACTCTCATTGGTGAGAGAGATATCATTGCAAAGCTCCATTTCCATTGGACTTTCCTCGGCATTGACTTGAAGGTCTTCTTGAGGCAATGACTCAAAGGCAATACCCAATTCTTGCATTGTAGCTTTCCATATATGAGGAGGTTCTCGAAGTTTAAGTGCTTCTGTCAACAAGGCTAATTGAGCCTCTAAACCTTGAATTCTTTCCTCATTTGTGAGCGCGCATCTTTCAACTCCCCAATGACAATTATTGCTCACAGAATTCGGATAGAAAGGGGGACAATAAGGGTCTTCATGATGATAATGAGAGAAGGAAGCATATGAAGTCGACTCCATCCCGAATTCACAAGGATATGGAAAGTGATTTCCATAACAATTCTCACAAACTAAGCTCGGATGGGGCGGAGCATAATTCATAGCCTCGGTTGATGTCATCTCACTTTCATAAATTCCCGGCATTCCATTCCAATCCCCTTGATCAAAGTTCCAGTTGACATTGTTCCAAGCCATCGCTCCAAATGCTAGCTACAAAAACACTCACTAAACAAGCAAGATCAAATGCAAGAGAACAAAATAAATAAACAAAAAATAAAAGAAAGCAAAAACTATCCACAACTAGAATTAATGCAAATATATACAATGCTTAAATTAAAATTAGGCAAGCTTGGTATTAATATCAAGATAAATCCTAGCAACTATCCCCGGCAACGGCGCCAAAAACTTGATGTGCATAAAATGCAACTCAGGCAAGAATACCCGGTCGTATTAATTAATAAAGTGTGCAAGCACAAGTATCGATCCCACAGAGATAGTGCTAGAAATAAATCCTAAATACTAAAATTAGGCACACCTAACTTTATCTAAGCGAACGAAAATGAAATTTGAAATAAAAAGAAAATAAAGAAAAAGAAAGCAAGAAAGTAAATTAAATTAACGCAGCAACAATGATATGGCGGCAACATCAAATCAAGGTTAAAATGATAGGATTGTGATATTTCTAGTCTAGCCAATGTCTAATTTAACCCTCTCTCTACTTTTCTTTAACTCAAGTCTTGGTAATCGGGCGCACGTTGATAATATTCGCTACGAGCTCTCGCATCTTATAGCAAGTCTAGCTACCAATCCCCACTACAAGCTCTCGCATCTTATAACAAGGAAAGAATAGCCGCATTATCGATCAAGCACCCTATGACTATCTAAGAACGCTCGTTACCTCTCGGTCTGGCGTCACAAAGACAATTATTGTGATTTTCAAAATTATAGGACGGGCTCTCGCATCTTACCCTATAATTCTAGTGATCATCTAATGGTTCGCGACTCCATTAAAAGCATTAAGAACACACAATAATAACCAAGATAATGGGTAATACTTTATAGAGAGATATTCTCTCTATTTTTCTACAAATCATGCCAGTAGCCGGAGGCTATCGATGTGTCACAGAACACCAACTACTAAATTGCTAGGTCCGAAATGTAAGGTAGCTCTCGCGGATCCAAACATTTCTCAAATTAATTAATTAATTGTTAAATCAATTAAAAGCATTAAGCCCACAATTTAGTAACATAGCATGATTATATACTAAATAGAGATAGAGAGATTAGACTAAAACATCACATTCAACAAAGAAAATAATCACAATCTATAAATATATTTAGCTCATCACCAATTTCACATTTACAAGACAAAGATTCCAAGAAATTACAACATTAATCTTGAGATAAAGATAGAGAAAATTAAACCGATCAATGTCGAAATCCATGGTTGCAAAGCCTTGCAAATGCTTCCTTGGCCCTTGATTTGATGCTCCAACCCCTTAAAATGAAGGCATTTAATTTGGTTGGAAGGGTGAAGAAAGGGGGAGAAATAAAGCTTGTGTTCTTGCCCAAAAATGGGGGCTTCTTTTGCCTTCTACCCTGCCTCCGTCCAATACTCCTGATTTTTGATGCTTTGGAGATATATAATTGAAGCTTATGGAGTACTCTAGCCAAGGGGGTAAAATGGGGAAAGAATCAAATATTTAGGGGCAGAAATGGGCAAGAAATAGGTTGCTGACCCGGGCAAGGAAGACGGGTTGGGGCTGGAGCTGAACCGCGGGTCAAGGAGGGAAAATGGGTGATGGAGAGAGAGGAAATGGGCTGAAAAGGGGCCAGATCCGGATAGAGGAGTTCGCGGGTCGCTGGGCTGGAGCTTGGATCAGACACGTGGCGCGCTCAGAAGGTGACAACGCATTAATGAACATTTTAAGCGCTTTGCAGCGCTACCCCTTCTTTCTTTGTTCTGTCTCCCAAAGTCCTTCCCCCTCCAGGCTTTGCAATATAGTCCTATGGCAGCCTCCGTTAGACTCCGTTAGTCAATATTCTCTTTCAGTTTAGTCCTTTCCTTTGTAAATTACTAACGGAGGACTAACCGGATTTGATCAATTCAAAACTTCGCGGGTTGCCTTGAATACTCCCAAAATGCTATGAAATGATCTTTTAAAGCTTGAATTCCACCAAGAAAATCTGAAATATAAAAATAATACAATAAAACACTTTCTTTGGCAGAATATATATAATTTTCATAGAAAATGGAGACAAAATATGGGAAAATAAATGGGAAATTATGCACTTATCACATCCTCTCCCCCTTAAAAGAATTTAGTCCCTAAATTTAGTCAGAATCATCGATGAACTAAGGATATTTTCCTTACAATCATACTCTGTTTCCCAAAGTACATTCTCGGTTGCATGAGGTCTCTTACAAGAATCTCATCAAACACTTCCATGGATACGTTTTGATAAGATAACTTTCTCAAGAATATCTATCACAACAACGTAACGGTGTCCCATCGATTAGTAATCATTCCCAAGTAGAATTCACACGTTTCAACCGGCTATTGAATGATCGCAAGATTTCAAAGCTTGGCCTTCCCGGCTTCATTATTGTGTAGAGATAATTCATGCTATCTTCCCGTATTAATCTTAGTCAATATCATTTTAATATTTCGTTGACAATTTTTGTGACGAGTAACTATCATTTGGAATCCATCACACATGTTTAAACATTCCCCGAAAGTCATAGTCATCTTTCAAACTGAAAAAAGATCTAAGGATAAGATGTATACTCAAGATAATTCTTAGATTCATTACCGATCACACTACTAACTGTGTTCAAACATTTGCATGCTCGTATTTAAATATTGCAAGTTTGTTTATTTATAGAATATGTATTGCATGTATTTACAATGTATTTAAAATAATTACATACATTTATTACATCTATTTACATATCTAAACTAACAAACGAAAGGGGTTACCTTCTGTCATTTTACAAAAATCGGGCCATGTTCTAGGCCGTTGTATTATACCAGATCAAGCTAGCTCATAGCCTGACCGTTGTGCTCCCACTGCTACCAATCGAGGGAAGGAAGACTTACATTTTGTGTGTGTGTTGAGATAAAGTCAATACTCTTTTCTCTTTTCTTCCTCTCTTTTCTTCATCAAAAAGAGGCTTGATAGAGAGAGATTGTGTGTGTGTGTGTGTGTGTTCTCCTTGGATGAGGGAGTGTGTTATGTGTTGTTCCTTTTTTTTCCTTCCTTTGAAAGAGAGAGTTGAGAGCTCTATTTATAGGAGGCCTGGGAGAGAGTAACTCTCGGGGGCAAGAAAGGAGGAACCTTCCTCTGCCTTCAAAGTCTTCAGCAGCCGAGGGCTAAGCTTTGAGGACAAAAGCTTGGTTTGGTGTGCGGCGCACTGGCATGGTGCCCGCGCACCAAACCCTATTTTGTGGTATTGGCGCACTAGAAATGTCCTCAGCGCACCAAACCCTGTTTTTGGCTTTTCTAGGCTTTGTGTTTTACAGTTTGGCCCTTCTAAGCTGTGTATCTTCAGTTTAGACCCTTGATGTTGATCTAACGGAAGGTTATTTGTGTGTTGGACGTCGTTAGTCCTGTTGTATCTTCGAGTTTGACCTTTGATGTTGATTTAACCGAAGTTTGTTGTATTTCTTGGACGTTGGCAGTCCGTTGTGTATGTGGTTTCCTGAAATAATCATAAAAACATGTGTTAGTCCATTTGTAAATAAACAATTATTTATTGGAAAATTCGTATAATGTAGGTGTACGAATTCTGATTGTCTACAGAGCGCCTCGACTACGTTTGCTTAGAAGTAAACGAGCGTCGACGAAAAAAAAATATAGACATCCAGCTTCGTACTGGCAATTGGATGGTCAAACTCTACATCGAAGTTTGTGCGACCATGTGTATATGTGTGCGGGTGACAACATGTGTCAAAAAGCGATCGGATCTCTAGGGGAGACTGCCTACGTACCTCTATAAAGAGAATCAGGTCAAAACATAGTTCAAATCTCTTCAGGGAAGAAATTTGAAATGAACTGCTGGGAATGAGCGACGGAGTCTGCTCTGTAGTGACCAAATCTCTAGGGGAGACTGCCTACGTATCTCTATAAAGAGAATCAAGTCAAAACGTAGTTTAAATCTCTTCAGGGAAGAAATTTGAAACGAAAAGATGCAGTGTGTGAATGGTTCACTTCCAGACCCCGGGTCTATACTCGTTGGGAAATGACCAAAAGAAAGCTGTACCTAATGCAAAATGAGGCAAATTGTAGTTTAGGATGTGTTGTAAATTGACATAAAATAAAGATACTATTTTTGTGTGGCGTCCGGGGGACGGATTTTGAACTGTGTTGGACGGCAGGGCCGTTGAGCGGTTGATTTCCATATGCCTCAGGCTCGAACCTGTGGGGGAAATGATCAGGTAATTGGGTGTGCAAACGTGTGTGAATGCACTGCAAAGCGGTGTCCAGGGGACACTTTGTTGGATGATGCGCACGACCATTGGCGATGCATCTGCTGAGATATGCTGTGTAGAGTCCCATGGGGATTTTGTTGGAGATGATGGATTGGACGGAAGGGCCGTTGGGAGTAGCTCCGCTGGGGATTGGTCTCGAAAATATGTTGATGGTGGACTTCCGTTAGGGCGTCCGGTTAACGACTGTTAGTCGGACGTTAAGTTGCCGTTAGAAGGACTTGGGGGTGCAAATCGCAAAATGTTGAAACTTGGAGGGAAAAGAGAAAATTCCTTTTCTTTCTTCCTTAAAGGAAGAACACGGCCTGCAGCAGCAACATAGCTACTGCCATGTTCTCTCTCTCTGTCTCTCAATTCTTCATCTCTTCTCCAATTTTTTCTAAATTTCTTCCGAAATTACTTAAATTTTTCAAGGTTTTCTTCCCCAAAATTATTTGTAGCGATAATGGCCAATAATTTGGACTCCAAAAATGAGATTTTTGGTGATGTGGGTGCCCGTAGTGAACAAGCCGACGAGGTGATAGCGCGGAATCGGGTCTGCTATCCGTTCTTGGATAGTAATCCGAACGATATTCATCGTGACCAGAGCAGTCACATCTCTTCTTTGGATCCACCCGCGGTGAGGTTTTGGAAAACCCATTTATTTTGTAAAGTATCCTAAATCTGAAATTTTTGTATGATTTGCCGGATTCTTGATGTTAATCTTGCAATTGTTAGTATCCAAGTAGCAAACATATATTGTTGCATGTTGAATCTAAGCAAAAAATGTGAATTTATGCAATATGGGTATAAAAAAGTGTGTATGTTTTGTGAATTTTGCATGTTTAAAGTGCCTACTTTAATTGCAAATTTGAACATGTTAGAATAAAAATTTCTCGAAATCGAGAGCATATATATGTAGAGGGATGAACAAAGATTGAAACCCCCAAGTTGATTTTGTTGGGGTGGCTCAAAATGTGTGAATTTTTCTTGCCCGAAGTTGCGTAAAAGTTGCACACCAACTGTTTGAAAAAAAGCTTCAATGAAGAAAAGTGAAGAAAAACCCTCACAAAACACTTGAAAAATATTTTATTTTGATCCCGGGATCCTAGGGATGGGATTTGGAGTATATATGAAAAAAATAAAAACTTTAGAGTTTTTTATTATTTTTTTAAGCATGGCAAATATGAATGAAATGACTTGGTGTGCATTTATGCAAATGACATAAAAAAATGTGCGCGTGTGCTTTGTGCTGACATGCTGAAATTTTTTTTTTTACAGTCATGGAGGAGGATTACTCGCATCCGGGCAAATGGGGACATGGTGAAGGAGATCTATGATCGACTCCCTTAACTGATTCAAGAGAGGGTGAATGGTACCTGTCCTGGTATGTTCATCCAGAACTTGGGGGGCTTCATCAGCTACAGCAATATCCATGAGGTGTTGCGGTGCTTATGGTGGGACACTACCCACACCTTCCACCTTCCGTGGGGTGAGGTAACTATGAAGCTTGCAAATATTTCGGTGATCACGGGGCTACCAACCGGTCAGGGTCGGGCTATTGAGCCAGACTTTCAGCTGCGACATCGTCCTGATGTTGTTGTTCAGCTGTTGGGGTTCACACCGGTGTACAAGAGCTTTGACGAGATTCCCGTCAGTTATATTAGGGAATGGCTGCTCCACAATGTGGATCTCGTCGATACAGCCGATCGGTCTGCTGTGACCCAATTTATTCGGGTTTTCTTGTTCTTGGCATTAGGGATTACCCTCTTTGCCAATGCTTCCTCAACCCTGCGAGTATCTCTACTCGGATGTCTGAGGAGATTGAGCCATCTGGGCGACTTTGACTGGGGACAGGTTGGCCTGGCGGAGTGCTATTTGTTTATGGATCACACCAGTCAGAACGTTGCCAGTAGTGTGACTGGCTACAATGTGGCTTGGGAGGTAATATTTGGAACAAAAAAATCTTTATTTTAAAACTTGTTTTGTCATTTTTAAAATAGATGCTGACTCATTGTTTTTGATTTGACAGGCTTGGGCTTATGCGGTGTTCAACATTCACCCTTTCACTCTCCGCACAAGGGTGATGACCCCGCCATTCGTAGTGAACTTCCGGACTTCAAATCAGAAATACGCTCGGAGGACCCCTGCTCGGCCTGACACTAAGGTGGTTCAGACTGCAATTATCAACTCCAGTCCTAAATCTATTAGTTTCTTTGCATGGGGTCAACTGCATGCTTCCTATGGTCCGGCCCAAGTGGCCAACAATTGTCGCATTTTGATGGTTTCCATCATGTGTGACTCGATGTATCTGGGCGATCAGGTCAATCGCCAACATGGGCCCAACGTGGGCCAACCGCTGACACTGCCTTCACCACCTTTTGGGATGATGACACTGGATGTGATCCCGAGACGCGAGTGGTATCTCGCGAGGGAGGCTATCGATCCACAAAAATATGTGGAGATGGATTACGGCGTGTTCGTGCAGACCGTGCTGTATCCTCCTCCTTCTCCTCCTCAGGAAGTGGAGAGTCTGTTTCCCATTTTCGTGGGAGAGATTGGTTCGTTTGCGGGTCGGATACACTATCCGGAAGTCCCGCGGACGATTGGCTATGGAGAGAGGGAGAACTACAGAGAAGAGGATCTGAGTGGTGGTGAGATTTCACCACATGACTATCTTCCGCGAGGGAGAGATCTGGTATGCTTCTAATTACACTACGCATATGCTATCTGTCTATTTTATCTACATGTATTTGCATATTGATAAATTAAATGATGTATGAATAGGTGTCGGCTAGCTCCTATCAGAAGCTGTTGAGCAGATTCTACAAGTTGTCCGATCTATTTCGGAAGCTGAAGGCCGGGGCCAGTGATTTTACTTACCGAGGTGGTGCGGACGGGACTGGGCCGCGTCGCAGAGGTGGAGGGAGCGGAGGCTCCAGAGCTGCCAGCACTAGCAGGTCGAAGAGAGGAAGAAAATGATTTTCTTTCCTACTATTTTGCTTTTAAAAGAATGTATTTGTAAATAAATTTTATTCTGTACATTATTTATTATTAATAAAAAATGCAAAAAAAGAAAAAAAAACCTAGGGTCTCAATTCTAATTGCTTTTAATTACACAAATTGTGCTGTTGGAGCAAAAATGGGTATTTGGTCGAGGCGGCTAATGTTTGATACATAATTGATGCTCCTCCGACAAACGAATCCTTCGCATGTGAGGCTTGAGGGAAGGAAAATGATTCCACCTCTTTAGGGGCTGCTGATTTGAGAAATAGGTTTGATGCTTATTCTAGAGGGGACTGTGGTGAGATTGTGAAACGAAGGGAATTTTGTGGCTTCAAATGGTGCGAAGGGGAGGAGGCCCCAGAGAATACGTGCATGCCTTTTAAGGCATGATGTGAACTAGAGAGCTGGACCACATAAAAGTCCAAATGCATGGTGTGGTGTGCCGCACACCAGGCTTGGCGCCCGCGCACCAAATCTGTCTTTTCTTTCCTATTGCTAAATTTGATGTGCTGTGATATGTCGGGATGAATTTCTTCAACCTAGAGTGTAGGCTGCTGTAGACTGGGGAGAGAATTCTTTCTTTTTGAGGCTTCTTCAGGCTTATAAAGCCCGAACCACTTAATGCAAAGCTCTTTCCTTCTGTCTTCCCCTTCGTATCCCGAGAAAAACCTCTCGTCCTTAGGCAAGACACTCTTCCTTTATTCAAAATGAACCATCCCTTCGAGACTATTGCAGATTACGAGGCTCGCCTGAACGACTGGTGCCTTAGTCTTAGTTCCATCGAAAAGGGGTATCTCGCAGACACCTATGGTTTTTGATATATGTTTGTATGGAGACGTATTTGAATTCACTGGTATATGATACGGGGTGTCTCTCGCTTTTGGTCCTCAGAAGACCACCTTTTTAACTTTTCTTTGAACGAGATGTGTCCCACATTCGAAGATTTTTGTGCTCTAACGGGCATGTCCATTGATGGTCCCGTTGCAGTGCCTTTGTTGAGGAAACCTCCCTTGGTGCTCATCTAAGAATTGTTCGGCTTCACTATCCGAGAGGCCCGTAACATGTTGCATGGTCGACTTTTCGACCTGACCTAGCTTCCGAGGATCTGTGCCAATTATCAACCCGACGATGCTTATTTAGAGCATCGGCAAACGGCTCTTTTCTTATGCATGTTAGGAAAATTCTTCCTAACTAACCTTGACGGTTATGTTGATATACGGGTCTTGGATGTTGTATTGCATGCCAGGGGACGAGTGAGCAACATGATTCCCCTCATTCTGGTGCAGACTCTTCTCGGCTTGGACAGTTATGCTAACGGAGAAGAAGAATACCCTTCTGGCAGCCCCATTCTGTTGCATATGTGGCTAGAGGAACGGTTTATGAGGGTTATCCCTTCGGTACCTGGTACGAGGTATCACCCAATTAATTACGCCCAGAGGGGTCATCAACATGATCATTTAGTGACTGAACAGGATTGGGTGTAGCATTTTCTATGTGTCCCTTCATTTGATATTGTATGGGTTGTGTCCCATTGGAAAATCTAGCGATTTATACCAGGGACTCGCCGATTTGCATAGGTCATAATTGCAGGGCTCCGTGCTGTGACCTTTTATTATGCTTCTCGGGTGATGCGCCAATTTGGGTTAGAGCAAAGGCTACCTGACACTGACCTCCCTGAGTTCGGGACAAGCGAGCTCAATGGTGACATTTGTAGAGACCTTCGAGGGTGGTGGGGTCATGAAATAGGACCACGCACTGTGATTTCTTTGGATCACATCCCTTTTGAGAATATCTATCTTTCCATCGATTATCTGACATGGCTGGTGCCGCAGTCGATGGAGCATTCATTCAACATAAAACTCACCCTGGAGTGTTTGCTTGGCAAAATTGTGTCTAATGAAGCAGATGCTCGCTTCCTGGAGATTGGTGAATCTGTTGAAGACTCTGGTCTAGAGATTTATGCAAGGGATCCTTGGCGACTTCAGCGCAATCGGGGGATCATATCTCACGACTCATGAAGATTTAAAGATAAAGACTTTTTAATTAAAGGAGACGTGGCGGACGCCGTAGGAGATAGATTATAGTGATGGTGTATGTATTTGTATGTAAAATAGATTAAGACAGAATATGAATGCATGTAAGTCTTATCTATGTATTCCTTGGTTGCCAAATCAAGGACTTTGTTATAAATTAAAAGTGTGTTTATTATTATATTGTCAGTAGTGGTTTTTCCCTTGTGATCATAACAACATGACAGCGGGAACAAACCAAATATTTATAAAATGTGTAAGTAAACGACCGAACCCGAAGGCTGCCTACGTATCTCATGGAGAGAATCAGGTCGGATCGTAGTTCAACCCAAATTTGTAGGAGACGGAGATTTCTATTCCTTTTTCTCCAATGTTTTGTCTCTTATTTCTTTTTTGAACTCTAAATTTTGCCTAGGCCGCCCTTTCGGGTTTTCGACCTACCTAGTTATTTTTAGAAGGGGGAGAAAAGTATTTATAAACACAAGTAGAACTAAATACACTATAGCTGAGTGGGTAACTACGCGTAGTACTTCTTGAGCTTGTCCATGTTGAAGGGCTGAATGAGATCTCCGTTTTCATTGGTGAGGAAGACTGCGCCGCCTGACTGTATGAGCCTGACTACGTACGGTCCCATCTATGGTGATTTCCACTTTCCAAAATTGTCAATGTAGCTAGGCAGCTTTTCTTGGAGAACCAAGTCACCTACTTTGATGTCTCGGGCCTTGACCCGTTTGTTGAAAGATCGAGCAATCCTCCTTTGATATGCCTGTGTGTGCTCTAAAGCCATTAATCTACTTTCATCCAGGAGTGCCAGTTCGTCATACCGATGCTTAAGCCAATCAGCTTCAGCCACCTCGGCTTCTATCATTACCCTTAAGGAAGGGATTTCAACTTCAACAAGCAATACTGCCTCCATGCCATAGGCAAGAAAAAATGGGGTAGCCCCAGTAGGCATACGAACAGAAGTACGATAGCCCCAGAGTGCTAATGACAATTTGTCGGGCCAATCCTTCCCGGTATACCGATGCTTAAGCCAATGTCTTGTTAACTGCTTTCACAGCACCATTGGCCTGCGACCTGTAAGGTGAAGACTTGTGCCGTTGTACTTTGAACTCATCCAATACTCGGTTGACTTCTCCCTCGAAGTGTATACCATTGTCGGAGATCATTTCAAAAGGTACCCCAAATCGGTAAATGATGTTTGTCTTGATAAATTCTGTAACCTTCTTAGCATTCAGAACTTTGTATGAAACAGCTTCAACCCACTTTGTGAAGTAGTCAACGGCAACCAGAACATACTCATGGCCGTTCGATCTTTTCGGGTGCACTTGCCTTATGACGTCAATTCCCCATGTCGAGAAAGGCCACGGTACTGTAGAATTGTATAACATGTGAGGAGGCAGATGTTGTAAATTGGCAAACCTCTGACACTTGTTGCAACGATGCACCCATCTGATGCAATCAGTTTCCATCGTACTCCTGTAATATCCTTGCTGGATTACTTTCTTCGAGAGCATGTGCCCATTCATGTGTGGACCATTAGTACCGCTATACAGCTGATCCATGACTTGCTCAGCTTTCGCTTGATCGATGCAAAGGAGATTAAGTCCTTGATAGTGCCTTTTGTATAGATTGTTACCACTGATCAGAAATTGGGAAGCCCATCTTCGTAAGGCAATCCTACCTTTTCTCTCAGTGTTGGGTGGATACTCACCTTTCCTTAGCAAATTCTAAATATCTAAGTACCAAAGCCCATCAGCTCTTTCTTGGTCCTTTTCAATGGCAAAATAAAATGTTGGTGTATGGTTCGTCCCAATGACGAAGGGTTGGACATTGAACTCAGCGGGGATCTCAACTAGCGATGCCAAAGTTGCGAGAGCATCCGCGAAGCAATTTTTATCTCGGGGGAGATAGTGAAATGATATGATCTTAAATTTCTCTGGTAATGCTGTTAAGCGAGCATGATACAACTGCAGTCTAGCATCCTGCATCTTCCATTTCCTTTCAACCTGATTTATGATCAAAGCTGAATCACCGTACACTTCCAATTCTTCGGCGCCCAATTTCAAGGCTTCCTCCAAGCCAGCTATACAAGCTTCATACTCAGTGGTGTTGTTGGAACATTCAAATTCTAATCGTACAACCAAAGGCGTATGTGTATCTATGGGATCGATCAACAGTATTCCTATACCGTAACCTCTCTTGTTGGTGGCTCCATCAAAGAAGAGTTGCCATTTGCACGTGCTGTCATTAATCTCAAGAACCCCTTCATCAGGAAAATCTGGTTCTTCAAACTCCTCTACTCCTATCGGCAGGTCTGCCAACTGATCAGCTATTATACTTCCTTTGATTGACTTTCCCCTTGCATAAATTATATCGAACTCATTCAGCAAGAAAGACCATTTGGCGAGCCTACTCGAAAGTGACGGCTGTTCGAGTATGTACTTGATCGGGTCCATCCTGGAAATTACCTTTACAGGCAATGTTTGCAAATAAATCTTGAGTCTCTGTGTCACCCATACCAGACCTATGCAACTCTTCTCAAGTGCGGAGTAGTTCAATTCGCTGCCCTGCTACTTTCTACTAACAAAGTAGATGGCGTTTTCAGCGTAAGAGTCTTCCTTTTTTTGTGCCAACATGGCTCCAACCGCAGTATCTGTGACGGTTAGGTATAACAATAAGCGCTTCCGTTTGTAAGGAGGAGCTAGAACTGACGGACTAGCTAGGTATTCCTTGACCTTTTCAAATGCTTGCTGGCACTCTTCGTCCCATTCTCTATCCGTATCCTTCTTGAGAAGCTTGAACAGAGGTTCACACATGGATGTCAGCTGTTGAATAAAATGACTGATGTACTGTAATAGGCCCAAAAAGCCTTTGACTTCACTCGGAGTTGTCGGTTGCGGCATATCTCTGATGGCTTTGACCTTTACAGGATCCACCTCGATTCCATTGTCAGTTACTATGAATCCTAAGAATTTTCCTCGAGTGACTCCAAATGTACATTTGGTGGGGTTGAGTTTCATTCGGTATTTGCGCAATCTCTCAAAGAACTTGCGAAGATCTCTCAAATGGGCATTGTCTGTGTCTACTGAATGAATAATCATATCATCCACGTATACCTCTACTTCTTTGTGAATCATGTCATGAAAGAGCGTGGTAGCGGCTCTTTGGTATGTAGCCCTAGTGTTTTTCAACCCGAAAGGCATGACTGTATAACAGTAAGTTCCCCAAGGGGTGATGAAGGAAGTCTTCTCCTGATCTTCATTTGCCATCTTGATCTGATTGTAACCGAGCATTCCATCCACAAAAGAACGTATCTTATGTGAAGCTACTGCATCTACCAAAATGTTAATGTTGGTGTTGTAATTTATATAGATTTGTTTGTATCCATAACCTAAGTCTAAGCCAAGGTGACTAATGGGCCTGCGTGTCTGTTAAAGTGGCAACTTGTACTTAGACATTGTTTGAATAGCTTAGGGTTGCTTATTGTAATTAGCCTAGCCTTCAGAAGATAGCCTGTAGTATATCAGCCGTGTTCATATCAGCTGTCTTCTAGTCATCAGCCAAAGTTTGCATCAGCAGAGTTCATCAAGTTATCAGACAAGTTGGTCTCAGCCAAGCTTCATCAGCTAAGTTGAAGACCTTAAGATCGTCCGATCTAGAATTGCCTGGGGACATGCCGTAAGACATCAGCAAAGTCATTCATTGACTGTGACACAACGATAACCTGCAAAACGCATTCAATGATTCTTTCCTTTTTAGGCATTCATCTCAGAAAAGGACATTCTGCCTGCAACCACGCTACCTATTTTTGGCAAAGTGACGAATGCCGAATCCCGTAACTACCTATCAGATCTCAACAGCAATATTAGAGCATTTAATGCTCTTAAATTCAAATTCTCCAACAGATGAAGATCTCTAACGGCTACAATGGCTTCCTCTGAGTATATATAGAAGACTCCAGTGAAGCATTTACTACCCTACATGAATCAACAACTCTGAAATCTTCATCTTCTTCAAGCTAGTTCATTAAAAGCTTAAATGTCCTATCTGTAAAATCATTCTTTGAAGAGCTCCAAACTGAGACTATTAGTCTATATAGCTCTTCATTGATTGCAACCCTTAGCATTCATAGCACACGAGAATTATATATTAGTAGATATCAATTCTCCCGCAAACACTTGGTCAACTAATTTTTGTACACAATCCATTAGAGATATATCTTGTAAAGATTCTAGTGGAAAACTTAGTACACATTTTTTAAATCCAAAGTTGACCACTTTGGTTGTGGACGTAGCACTTATTTACAAGTGTGAACCATATTAAATTTCTTGTCTATTTCTATGTGCTTGTGAACTGCTATTGCTTATTGATTTCCAGAATTTCAACGTTTTGAGAACTGCTGATCTTGTCCTATCAAGATCAGCCATCTTGAACTTGTCCTATACTTCACCAATATTCCGCTGCAAAATTCTTTATAACTTAAGTGAAGTATCTTTTTGAATCATATTCAAAAATAGGACATAGGCTATTCAACCCCCCCCTTCTAGCCTATATTGAGCACCTTGAGACCTAACAGTTGGGTAGGGGAAAGTCATCTTTTGGAGATGCTTTGTTGAGATCCCAAAAGTCCACACAGATCCGAACCTTACCGTTCGGCTTCGGCACTGTCACAATGTTGGATAACATATCGGGTATTCTACTACTTTGATGAACTTAACTTTAAACTGCTTGATGATTTCTTCCTTGACTTGCAGGGACCATTCAAGCTTGATTCTGCGGAGCTTCTACTTCACCGGCTTAGCGTCGGGGTATAGCGAAATCCGATGTTCAACGATTACTGGATCCAACCCAAGCATATCTTTTTAAGACCAGGCAAACACATCCTGAAATTCTGTCAACAGGCTGATCAATGCTGCTCTTTCTTCATCTTGTATGTAGCTTCCAATCTTGACCTTTCTGACTTCATCATTCAGCCACAGAATGATGGTGGACAAGTCTTCTTGCAGAGCTTCTAATCGGCGCTCCCCTCGTTGTTTGATCATCTTAGCTAATTCAATTAAAAAGTCTTTATCTTTTGGATCCCCATTATTAATCGATTCATTATTAACAGGATGATTTATCATGTTTTCAGTTAATTCATCTTTTAACACATTGGCAACCAAGGAGTACACAGAAAAACTTGCATTATCATTAATGAAAGGAAGGGCTACAAGGTCGACCACCTCATCAAGGTCCTCACAGGTGAGATCCTTTGGCGTCGGGAATAGAACCGATTGATGACCAGTTCTTAACAAAAGGGGAAGAAGGGGGTAAGTTGTATCCAAAGCGCTCCACCAGATCCTTGATCTCCAGCAATGGTCCTGTAGTAGTGTACCAGTTTTGAAGCAGATTGTATGCCACTATCTCAAATTCTGCTACTGAGTCCTCTGTGTTGTCTTCTGATTCGTCGATCAGTCCCAGAAAACTGTCTCCCATGAAGTCTTCTCCGAACAGGGCCAGGGCGGAATCTCTCTGATCAATAGTCCATGTATTATCGATCGTCACTACCTTGTAAGAGGTGTCACGAGGGCCAATGATCACTTTTTCCATTTCTTCTACTATGAGGCTGATGTCGTTGAAGATCTCCCATCCGGGGTGCATCTTCCTGCCATTGTCCATCCATGGCTCAAGGAACATGAGGTAAGCCATGGTTTCTCCATGCTTGATAAAGTATCCATTCAGGGTTTTCCTGTAGGGGTTTATGGGAGGTGCCGTGCATGGCTGGTTCCTCTGAACTGCTCTGTTTCTTTTGCGCTTCTCTTCCATTACTGCCGCTACTTCCGTAGGTGTTGGCTTGTATCCCAGCCCAAAAGGTAGTATGCATCCTTTGATGTCATCTTGTATCAGGTTGATCCTGCCTTGCTGACTCTTGCCCAGCCCCAGTCCTAGCATGCAGCCTATGTTGCGGATCATGCAATAAGGGACTATCTCTCTAGGTTCTACAACTTTCTTGTCATTGATGTTGGTTTCTCCTGTATGTTGAATCGCATTCACCCTCGCCTAAGGGATTACTTCGAATCTGCTCAAATAGATGCCAGTGTCATCGTGCTCAATCTCGAGAATAGGAACATCCCCTTTCTCTTTTGATTCTATAAGTTTGTCTGCCAAAATGATGACTATGTGATCCTTGTGGATAAACTTCACACATTGATGGAGTAATGAAGCTACTCCTTTCAATCCATGAATCCACGGACGGCCCAACAGTAGACTGAAAGTAGAAGGGATATCCAATACTTGGAACTCGACGGGCATTTCCAATGGGCCAATGGTTAGCATAAGTGTTACCACCCCGAACACATATCGACTGGTGTTATCATATGCTCGCACTGATTGCGATGATGGTGCTAGGTCCAAAATCTTCGTTCCCAGCTTGGCTAAAGTTGCTGTTGCACAGACATTTAAAGATGAACCGTTGTCTACCAGAACCTTCGGTACCCTCTTTTCTTGGATACTGACAGTAATATGCATTGCGTCAACATGGTCGACACATCTTTTCAGTAAATCAAGGTCAGTGAACATGAGGACATTCCCAAAGTGGATATTTCCAATCATCTGAGTCAACTCGTTGCGAGGTCCCGATTAGAATGATTGCTTGACTTAATGACTTGGCAAGACTGTCACGGTGGATCTTGGAGGAACATAGAAGGCCCCAACTTGAAACATTAGATTGGGTCTTCTTCATCTGAGTGAGGAGAGCGTCTTCGATGTCTTTAGCCCCAGTATCCTTGGTACTGGTATCAACTTCTTTATCTTTCCCTGACGGACCACCCATATCTTGAGCTGCTTGGTATGCTCTACCAGATCGAGTGAGATGAGAGACATCGCCTCCTATCCATGAGGCTTTTTCGATGTTGTTCACTTCTGCTTGAGAAGTATCCTGGGCACTGGACAAAATGTCACTCTAAGAGAACATGTTGCATTTAAAATTCTCCTCCTTTGAAGGCAAAGGGATTAGGAGGTATGACAATAGAGCACTACTGATGTCAAATCCGGCGGAGGAGCTCACATGTTCTATTTTAAATTGGATGGTGTTGACATGGTTAGCTGGCAGAGGATTGTTCACCACATTAGGCATAGGGTGTGGTTTTTCAATGATTTTGTCATCGATCAGGTTTTGGATTACTCGCTGGAGCACAAAGCATTTATCAGTGAGATGTCCATTAGACTGATGGTATTCACAATATTTTGCATGGTCCCATGTGGCAGGCAATGGGTTGGGAGGTCTGTAACCTTCAATAGGTTTGAGAACTCCTTGTGCTTTCAGCCCCCGAATAATCAATGACATAGGAGCGTGCAGTTCATCAAACTGTCTATCATTTCTGCGAAAATTATTTCTCACCCCTCAGTTGTTGTTGTTTCCTAATGTATTTACAAACCCATCAGGTGAGTAATTGAAAGACATATTTCCATAATTCTGAGCAGATGGTACAACTGGCAAGGCCATAGTCGGTACATTTCCTAACATATTTACAACAGGTGCAGATGTTGTTGCTGCCTTTCCTTTAGAGTATCGAAATGAGCTTGGAGAGGGATCGACCTTGATCTATCTGGTAGGGATCTCCATGTCGATGTGAAATCTGACATCTAAGATGGCAGATAAATCAACATATGGAAGGTAACGCATACAATCCTGATAAATCGGCTAAAAGTTTCTCAAAAAGATCCTGACTTGTTCAGTCGGGTCAGGCCTGTCCAGGGTTTGAGCAATCTTCTTTCTTCACCGTTCGGCGTATTCTGAAAATGTCTCCTTTTCTCTCTATGTACACGAATCAAGATCTCTTCTGTGCTTTTCCCAATTACTGTTATCTTTGTATTTCTTCTGAAACTCATCTGCGAGTTTATCCCAGGTAACAACCACAGTGCTGTCCACAGACATCAACCATTGCTTGGCAGCCCCAATTAGAGTTAAGTGAAAATGAGAGGCCATTGCTTCGAAACTTTCCCCTCTTTACTGCATAGCGTGGGCATAAGACCTGAGATGGGAAATAGGGCATCCTGTCCCATTGAATTTCTCGATATCAGGCATCTTAAACTTTGGTAGTAAAATGGCAGCAGGCTGAAACGTCATTGCTCGGGCTGTGAATTCACCTTTGTTTAAAACTTTCAGAACCATGTCTTTTAACTCTCTGATTTCTCCTTTGTTTGCAAGTTCAGCATCATTGGTGTCAACCATAGCTATGCCTGGAAATTGTCCTACTAGAGGAACTGGATAAGGTGGTACATAGCTGGCAAATGGATATATTGGTTTGTCTGAAGGCTGAAGGTTGTAACTGTTTGGGTTTAGATGTGGACTATCCTAGATTGGATTGGTCATGTAATTGGGAATGCATTTGAGTTAGGGAAAGGAATGTTGGTAGTTGGAGATGTGATGCGAGTTGTAGGAGGTGTAGTAGTGTTTGGGATTGGAATTGTGGTAGTCTGAGACTGGTGATGGATGTTTGGATTGATATTTGGCTGAGGAGGAAATGTATTAGGGTAGGTTGGGTAAGTGCTCGGATATGGGAGATATGAATATGGAGAATAGGTATGCGGGTATGTAGGATAGGTGTTTGGATTGGGCAGACTCGCATTCACGCTTGAGGGTGATGGGTTAACAGTTCCTGTAGAAACGGGCAAAGTCTTTCTATCAGCCCCTTGACTTTGGATAAGGGCTGAAAACCTATTAATCATGGCTTCCATATTTTGATCCATCCATTGTTGCATTGCTGGGGTTGGAGTATATCCTGGAGCCCCTGTGTAATGTCCTGCAGAAGTGCTATCTTCCTGATCGACCATCTGATTCCAATGCAGACTTTCTGTGCTTGACTCTGAATCTTGGCTTGAAAATCTTATCAATTTCCTAGTGTTAGTCCTCCTCCAATTCAAGGCCAGGTTTCTGAAAGTTTGGGATATGGGTAGGAGTTAGGTTCTGGAAGTATTTCTGGGTACATCACAATTTCATTGTTCCACTTTTCTTTTTGAGACACGACTCACCCTAAGATGGTTGGACAAGCGACAATGCTTTGTTTTGACTTATGAACTGTTCATGGAACAGTGGATTCTCTCGCCAGAATATAGGACCTTCGTTTTCCACCTGTATTTCGACTCCCTAAGATTGGACAAATCTCAGCCAAAGGGCCTATATCCTCTTCAAGATCCACCATTCGAATTGTCTAGGCATATATCATCAACTCTTTTGTTAATCCTGTGCATGATGACTTTGTTTGTCGACCTTTTGATCACCATGATTCTCTTTTTGGAAAAGTATGCCTCTTTTTTTATTTGATTTCTTTTGGTGTTTATTTCTCAATATCTCTTTTTTTTTCTTTTTGCTGTGATCAAACAGACTCTTTTGTCGGTCAACGACTCTTTTTTCTGATTTGATTTCTTTTTGTCTTTATGCACAGGATTGACAAAGTATGTTTGTGACAATAAGAACCAACCGGTCTTTGAACTATCCTAGAAATCTACATGAATTACGAGTGGCTATGCAGGGCTAGGATGACTTACTTCTCGAGGGATGATTAGTAATCGCGCGGAAAGGGATAGTGTCGGCTGAAGGAATGCTGGGCGCATGACTTCTATACCCAGTTTCACTTCAACGTGGCTATACCAGGGTTTGAAGCTTGGTAACAGTTCGGAATAAATGAGTGCGCGCGTGTGTGCGCAGTACCTAAGAGACTCTTTTTACAATTATATGAAAATGAAGGTGAGACAGATATATAGAGAATAAGAGGGAAATATGTCCATTTTTTCTGAGTCATGTGATGTGGGTTGCGTTTTGTTAACAGTTGAAAACAACAGGAAAGGAAACACATCCACAGGTCGAGGGTTTAAAGCCCCAAGGAAAGAGCAGGAAAAGAAAATGAAAAAAATGGGAATTCTATCCTATTTCTATTTATTACATTTGTGTCTTATTTTCCAAAATAAATAAGAAAAGACATAAATAAATGTACAACCGCCATTGGCCCGAATAAATGTACAAAAAAAGAGTAAAGAATAAATGAATTTGTACCTGCAGGTGTGAGTATGAACAAAGTAGTATATACTACACAAAATAACACTTTAGTCATGTTATATACAAATCAAACAAATTTGCGATATTTAAATATGTGAGAATGCAATTGTATATAAAATTGTGTCTGGCTCTCTTTTTTATTTATTTAAAAACAAACGTCCCCAGCAGAGTCGCCACTGTGAGCGCCCCGGATCCGCCCTTCGGAGAAGGCAGGTCCTTTCGACCCTTTTTCGCTCGTCTTGTGGTTTTCCTCTATTTGATTTTATGGATTGATAAACATGAAAAACATGTTTATCTTTGAAAACAGAGTCGCCACTCTCATTTGTAAAGTAAACGGAAGAAATTTTTTTTAGATTATGGGTTCAGGGGCCAAGTTACGATTTGGGAAGGTTTTACGCACCCAATTCGTCCTTTCGGTCTGTACACATTTGCATGCTCGTAGATAATTATTGCAAGTTTGTTTATTTACATAATATATATTGCATGTATTTATAATGTATTTGAAATAATTACATACATTTATTACATCTATTTACATATCTAAACTAACGAACGAAAGGGGTTACCTTCTGTCGTTTTATAGAAATTGGGCCACGTTCTACGCCGTTGTATTATACCAGATCAAGCTAGCTCGTAGCCTGACCGTTGTGCTCCCACTGCTACCAATCGAGGAAAGGAAGACTTACATTTTGTGCGTGTTGAGATAGAGTCAATACTCTTTTCTCTTTTCTTTCTCTCTTTTCTTCCTCAAAAAGAGGCTTGATAGAGAGAGAGATTGTGTGTGTGTGTGTGTTCTCCTTGGATGAAGGAGTGTGTTGTGTGTTGTTCCTTTTTTTTCCTCCCTTTGAAAGAGAGAGCTGAGAGCTCTATTTATAGGAGGCCTGGGAGAGAGTAACTCTCGGGGGCAAGAAAGGAGGAAGCTTCCTCTGCTTTCAAAGTCTTCAGTAGCCGACGGCTAAGCTTTGAGGACAAAAGCTTGGTCTGGTGCGCAGCGCACCTGGCATGGTGCCCGTGCACCAAACCCTGTTTTGTGGTATTGGCGCACCAGAAATGTCTTCAGCGCACGATACCCTGTTTTTGGCTTTTCCAGGCTTTGTGTTTTGAACTTTAGTCCTTCTAAGTTGTGTATCATTAGTTTAGACCCTTGATGTTGATCTAACGGAAGGTTGTTTGTGTGTTAGACGTCGTTAGTCATGTTGTATCTTCGAGTTTGACCCTTGATGTTGATCTAATCGATGTTTGTTGTATTTGTTGGACGTTGGCAGTCCATTGTGTATGTGGTTTCCTGAAATAATCATAGAAACATGCGTTAGTCCATTTGTAAATAAATAGTTGTTTATTGGACAATTCGTATAATGTTAGTGAACGAATTCTGGGTGTCTACAGTGTCTTCAAACTCAGCTATTATTAAGAACTCTTAACTGACAAAAAGTATTAAACCTAGTCACATTGTTGTTCGAAAAATAGGAAATGGATTCTATAGATAAGAAATCATAAGCAAGCCAACTGAAAGAAGGAATGAGCAACCTTCTCGAGTTTTCACTCCACCTGAAAAGGAGCAGAAAATGACTGATGAGAGCAAAACTGAATTAGAGGAACAAATGCATGAAATGTACTCCAAATTTGAAACTCTCACTAACATTCATCTATCTCTGTCAGCTGAACTAAGAAGATTGTCAGTTGAGAATTGAGGGCATCAAAAAGTCAATGAATTCTACAAAGATCAGGAAGATGAAATGCTGAGACTTAAGAGTATTAATGAAAACTATGAGACTCAGGCTAAAGTCTCATTTGTCCAGATCTCTAACTTGGCAAGAGGAATCAATGACTGACCAATGTTGTTGATTCCTACTCAAAATCTAAAGTTGTTGTTGAGACTATCCTAAGTCAACAGAGATACAATGAAAACCAGCATGGCATTAGCTACTCTCACAACAATAGCATGGATAAGGAGAAATGTGAAACAAAGACCAGACAGTCTAATGGTTGTCCAAAAGTTCTATTGAAAAGGGATATCAGACCAAACTTTTTCAAAACTTTTTCAAGAATACGCATGGTAGTGTTCAATAGGTGTATCCCAAGAATCAGCTATGAAAGGCTGAGAAACAAATAGAAAATTACATAAGATTGAATTCTACTAACCATCAGTCAACTGTTCACGCACTAGTTGAAAAGTAAAAATCAGCTAAGAGGCCAAATGTTCAGCCGACTGATAAACATCAGTCAGTTGACATTAAGCCTGCTGATCTTAAAGATGGTAACAACAGACAGATGGGTAATAAGTTTAAACCTCTAAAGTTTGTTTCTCCCAACTCTATTAAGTGGGTTCAACAAAACCAAAACCTAAACCCAAAGTGATTGAACCAAGTGGTCTACACAAATGTCATACTTGTTTCTGTTCATGTCATCTCGCTCATGAATGTTTACTTAGGTTTGCCCCTACTGTAAGGGTCAACCTGCCAAAGGTCAGGCAAGTATGGTTACCTAAGAAAGCTAACCCCTTGGACCCAAACAAATAAAGGGTACCATGATTTAATTCTTCAATGTCAAGTATGCTTCGTAGCTACTCATCACGCTTCAGATGAATGGATCTTGGACAATGGATGTTCAAGACATATGACTGGATCAACTAATCTTCTGACTGACATCGTTGAAGCCAAAGGGCCCTCTGTTATCTTTGGTGATAACTCAAAAGGAAAAACCATTAGATATGGTTCTATCATTAGAGGTCAGTCAAGATAGAAAAGGTATCATTGGTCGATGGACTGAAGCACAATCTGCTCAACATCTCACAATTTTGTGACAAAGGTATGACTTGCATTTTTACATCCACACACTGTTTTGTCAAAAATTGCACAACCAATGAAGTTTTACTTACTAGCTCAAGAAAAAAAAAAGCTTTTGTTATTGATTTATTTTCAGTTAACACCATTTCTCAAGTTTGTCTTATTGCCAAAAATTATTCTGAAGCTTCTTGGCTCTGGCACAAAAGGCTCTCATACTTATATTTCAAATATTTTTCAAAGCTTTCAAAAGGAAGTTTAGTAAATCGTTTACCCGCTGTGAATTTCCCAGATGACATAAAATGTTGAGCTTGTGCACTTGGTAAACTTACAAAATCATCTTTTAAACCCAAACCTTGTCTTTTAACCACATGTGTACTTCAGTTATTGCATATGGACCTTTTTGATCCTGTTACTCCTACCAGCTTAGGAAGGAATAGGTACACTCTGGTTATTGTCGACGACTACTCAAGATATACTTGGGTTGAGATGATGACCTCAAAAGATGAAACATTTGGGATACTGACTGCACTCTTCAGAAACCTCCAAATCCAAAAAGAGTGTGAGATAGTCAACGAGGCTGAATTCAAGAATCAAGGTATGGATATCTACTGTGATGATCATCGGATTGGTCATAACTTCTCAACTGTCAAAACTCCTCAGAAAAAGAGAGTTGCTGAAAGGAAGAATAGAACATTGATAGAAGCTGGGAAGACCATGATAGCTGAAGCTAAACTGCCAAAATATTTTTGGCCTAAAGCCGTGAACACTGCTTGCTTCACTCAAAACCAATCCCTCATCAACAAATTCAATGACAAGACTCCCTATGAGTTGTGGAAAGGAAAAAATCCTAACATTGCATACTTCAAGATATTTGGGTCTAAGTGTTACTGTCCAATTCAAGCCACTACACGTAGCCTAAATTCGGGCATGACCCAGCTTAACATAATCAAAATAACCACCTGATAAACAATATAACAGCGAAAATAAAAATATGGCTATAAGCCATCCAACCTCGTAAACTGAAATAAACAACTGAGTTTTCACAACTCATCCAACCGATATACAGACCAACATAAAAGGCATCCAGCCGTTATCTACAATACAACAAAAACAGTGTTTAAGACCTAGACAGTATAGCAACCACTTTCTAACATATACACAATAAAATCTACCCCAAAAAAATAATCACCTTCTAGTCTCGCGATGAGCTGCACAACCTCATGCACGTGAACCCTTTGCCTCGCTCTGATCTAAGGAAAACAATAATGAAGGGGTGAGTCACCTATGACCCAGTAAGATTCTACTAAACTTAATACATGTTATGCATGTATGCAACAGTAATAGGATGCTATCGCAAGAACCATGTAATCAGCATAAGTAATAACAGATTAAGTCACAAGTAACCAGTATAATCAATAACCAACTAAGTCCTATTACCAGCGTAGGAAGGATCACGACTGCCAACTGTCCCATACCAGTTGGAAATAATGACCAACCTACAAAGTAATGAGCTAACAACAGTTCATATCAAATATTAAACACGTAAGGATCACATATATCAGGATATAAGAGTCGAGGTACACCTCCGACTCACCGGCTCCCCTTATACACCATTCAGCTTTGAAGTTCATATCAAATCATTGTAACCATATGGTTCATATATCAGATATTTCGCGAAACAAGTCTATATGCTCCAAGTCCCTACAACCTTGGTATCCATGTGACAACACCACTCTTGTCCAACAATCTACGTGGTGTAAACCCTACTTTGGCTAGAAATAGGGAGACAAACCGGATTAAGGTCGCCACAACCCGACTATCATTGCACTTCGCCCCATAACAATCGGTAGTCAACTGAAATCCCCTGGAAGTTAGTATTCGAATGTGCATATCTGGTTAGTCAAGTTCACGTTCACACTTTATTCCATATTCGTTCACAATTTCGGTATTTAGGTTATCCTCCAAGGATCATTTTGAGTTCTAGATTCATAAATCAATATAATGAACACTTTAACCATCTTAAATCATTTGATTTCAAGTCACAAACCCTAAATCACAGCCATGTCATATACTTTGTTCAAGTTAAATTCTTGCCGGTTTCACAATTCAAAGTTTACACACGATTAACAACACTTTCAAGGTTCAAATATTAACTAATACATCTTATGAACACATACCTATAATCATATTAGCCTAATAAACATCATAGCATGACTAAAAATCACAAACTTTCCATAATAACAACTTAGCAATTGATAATAGCCGAAATAAACTGATTAAACACAAACATAAACAAGTTAATGGTCCCTTACCAATTTAGAGTGTTAAACCCTTGATTCACCCCTGTATTTCAGTGCTAGAACCAGTCACAAACTCACTTAAACAAACCCCCTTGAGTTGCCTTGGTGGAAGAACAAGAACTCTTGCAAGAAACCCTAGGTTAAAAGTGGAATTTTGGGAGAATTTTGGAGGATTTGAGAGAGAGAAATGGATGTTTTCTGAGTTTAGAAGGCTGATATATGTTCTTCCAAGGCTTACCCACGTTTTTGATCAGATATGGAAGGCCAAGCATGAGGTGGAAATCAAATAAAAATAAAAAAAACAGTCCTTACATGGCGCGCCACTGTTCATTAGTTTCGCGCAATTTTTTCGTTTCGCTCCATTTTCTCGATTCGATCGCTCGTACACCCCTAGGTATGATTGTACAAAACTTATAACACATCAAAGAATGTCCCTAAGGGTTTGATATCATTCTAGGATCGATTTCAAAGCATGATTTAACAACATAAAACCTATATAACATCAAGTATATCTAGGTTAAAAGTATCATGAGTTTATGACTGATCAAATCAATACCATGAACCACGATAATCAAATTGACAATGCATGCACATAATCATATGATTATCATGCTAATGATATGCTCGGTTATTACACCCTCTCACCCTTAAAAGAATTCGACCCCGAATTCCTTACCTTAGTTATCAAACAAGTGAGGGTACTTGATTCTCATTTCATTCTCACTTTCCCAGGTTTCTTCCTAAACTGTATGACTTTGCCATAAGACCTTTGCCATTGGTATTGTATTTTTCCTGAGCACTTGTTCCTTAAGATCTAAGATCTGCACAGGTTGTTTCACGTACGATAAATCAGGCTGAAGGTTTACAAGTTCAACCTCTAATACATGTGAAGGATCAAGAATGTACTTCCTCAGCATCGATACATGGAATACATTGTGGATTCCCTCAAGTGTTGATGGCAATGCTACTCGATATGCCAATTTTCCTACTCTTTCTAGGATTTCAAAAGGCCCCACATATCTTGGTGCAAGTTTCCCTTTCTTTCCAAATCTTTTCACACCTCAGACTGGAGAAATCTTCAAGAACATGCACCTAATCACCTACTTTAAACTCAAGATCTCTTCTTCGAACATCGGTATAGCTCTTCTGTTGACTCTGTACAGTAAGAAGTCTATTTCGAATAACTTTTACATGATCAGCTGATTCTTGAACAATTTCTGGTCCCCAAATTTTCGCTTCTCCCACTTCATCCCAACAGATTGGCAATTGACATTTTCTACCACACAATGCTTCGTAAGGAGCTGTTCCGATACTTGACTGGTAACTATTATTGTATGCATACTTTGCCAACGGTAGATAAGTGTCCCAGCTATCCTTGAAGTCAAGTGAACAAGCTCGCAGCATATCTTCCAATATCTAAATAGTTCTTTTTGATTGACCATCTGTTTGAGGATGAAATGCAGTGCTTAAACTTAATTTAGTCCCCAGTGCCTCCTGAAGTGTCTGCCAGAATCTTAACGTAAAACGAGGATCTCAGTCAGAAACAATACTAACAGGTACTCCATGCAACCTCACGATTTCCTGGATATATAACATGGCAAGCTGATGTAATGAAGATGTCATCTTCACAGGCAAGAAATGTGCAGACTTGGTAAATCGATCTACGATGACCCAAACTGCATCATGTCCTCGGCAATCCAGTCACAAAGTCCATTGTAATGTTCTCCCATTTCCATTATGGAATTTCTAATGGTTGGAGTAATCCTGCCAGTCTCTGATGTTCAGCTTTTACCTGCTGACACGTCAGGCATCTTGATACGTAACTTGCAATTTCCCTCTTCATGTTATTCCACCAGAAGTCCCGTTTCAAGTCTCGATACATTTTGGTACTCCCTGGGTAAATAGTATACTTTGACTTATGGCTTTCATCCATCACTTGTTCCTTGATTTCTGAGTTCTCGGGAATACACACTCGACCCCTGAACTTAAGTAACCCATCACTATGCACATGGAAGTCTTCTTCTTTGCCCTCCTTTAACTTCTTCACGATCTTTTGTAACTCAACATCTGTTTCTTATGCCTCCTTAATTCTCTCAAGTAGTACTGGTTGAACACAAACATTCGCAAAGATGATGCCATGGTTTGATTGACAAGGATTCCATTGACATGCATCTCCCAGCATCTTCCATTCTGTTAGGTCCAAGGTTGCTCAAGATAGGCTAGAAGGGGGTTGAATAGCCTATGTCCAATTTTTGAATTTTGATTCAAAAATCTACTTCACTTTAAGTTTGAAAAGATTTGCAGGCGAAAGTCTTGTGAAGTATAGGACAAGTTGAGAATGGCTGATCTTTACAGGTCAAGATTAGCAGTTCTCAATAGTTTGGAAATCTGGAAATTTAAGCAACACAAATAATCACAATCACACACAAGTAGACAGAGTATTTAATATGGTTCACACTTATAAATAAGTGCTACATCCACAACCAAAGTGGTCAACTTTGGATTTGAAAATCGTGTACTAAGTTTTTCCACTAGATATTTTACAAACTAAATCTCTAATGGATTGTGTACAAAAATTTTGTTGACCAAGTGTTTGTGTGGGAGAATTGATATCTATAAGATACAATTCTCGTGAGCTATGAAAGCTAGGTGTTGCAATCAATGAAGAGCTTTTAATGGACTAGACGTCTAAGTATGAAGCTCATCAATGAATGTATACAGATAGGATGTTTTAGAATTAATGCACTTGAAGAAGATGAAGATTCAGAGATGAAGTGGTTGAAGTATTTTGAATGCAGTAATGGAGTCTCCTTTTATATGCAGGAGGAAGCTTGGAGCCGTTGGTGATCTTCCTAATTTGAATTTAAGAGCATTTAATGCTCTAATCTGGTTGTTGACTCCTGATAGGCTATCCTGCAGAGTTCAGTCTGTCTCCTGACACTTTGCCAAAAATAGGTAGTCTTCGATTGCAGGCAGGATGTCCTTTTCTGAGTGTATGCCAAGAATGGAAACCTTCATTAAATGTGATTTGGAGGTTAACGTTGCATCGAAGTCAATGAAGTCTTCAAATCAGGACATGTCTTTGGCAGATGACTATCGGACGTTCTTGGGGTCTTCAACATTGCTGATGAAGCTTGGCTGATACGAGCTTGTCCGATATCCAAAGGAAGACTGCTGATGCATTATTTGCCTATTGTGCAGAGGACGTCCGATGTCCTATAGGCTATCTTCTTCAAGACTTATACAATTAGCAACCCTAAGCTATTCAAGCTATGCCTAAGTACAAGTTGCCACACTAGCAGACACGCAGGCCCATTAGTCACCTTGTCTTAGACTTAGGTTATGGATTCAAGCAAATCTATACTAAATACAACAATCTCCTCCTATTTGCTTGAGTCCATGACCCTACGAATACAATATCCGCTGACCATGTTCAAGTCTAGTAATAACATGCTTTGTAAGACTGTTATATTAAATAAGCATGCCCTAGATGAACTTACAAAGAGGTCATTGTATTCAAGAATTACAAAGTGTTTACAAATAGGAAATTTAAGCATAGGACACTTGTAATAAAATTGAATTTAAAGACATGCAGGTAGGCAGAATAGGCAATGTAAGACATGTCTTTAAACCAAAGGTTTAAATTTCATGCACATAGAATAGGCAGTTCAAAATAAAGCATGAAAATTTTAAAACATAGACATTGTTAATTAAACAAGTTGTTTAATTACAAAGTTTAGCAAAAAGTTATACAAAGTTCATCGGCCAGTTCGAGAGGATGACCTAGATGGGGCATGACCTTTGCCTTTGCCTGATGAAGATTGCCCATAGCTCCTTGATGTCCATTTGGAGTCAACAGCAGCCTTAAGTCTTGCAATTTCTTCTTTGGCTTCTGCTAACTCCTCCTTAGTATCTGCCAATTCGGAGGAGAGACGCTTGTTCTTCTGCTTGAGCAGAGCATTTCGCTCAATGAGCTCAGTCCGCTGATCATTGTTAAGTCTAGCCATCTCCTCCTTCATGGACGCAAGCGAGGAATCAATGAAAGCTAGGTGGTGCTCAGTAGTTTTATGCTCCTTGAGATTGCGCGTCGCCCGCACCGAGGAGTGAACATAGCGATTTGCACGTCGTTGGGACTGAAGCACAAGCTTGTAGCCATTGTCAATCATGTCTATGGTCTGCAGCATCCCTTTGGATATATTCACCCAATTCTCGGTGAAAATGGCAGTGTGTGCTGAGGAAGTTGCTGAGATATGGCTGGCTAAAGCATTTTGGCTGGCAGAGATGGACTGCTGGCAGGCTTCAAAGGCGGCCTTGGCACCCTTAGAAATATTCATGACTTGGGTCATGCAGTCAGCCTGGACATGGGTGATGTGGGACTGATCTGCAGATAGCTGGTGCATGGCCTTGGTAAGGTCAGCCGAGATGACTTCAAAATTTTTCAAAAAATCATCTACCGCAGAGGCAGGGTAGTATTCAGGAGGAGCAGAGTGGCTAGCTGGAGTAGAGGATGGGCCAGCTGAGGGGTGAGGATGACTGGTGAAGGAAGGAGGTTGGCTGGTGGCTTGGTCAGGGAAGGTTGGAGGATGGCCGGCGTAAGACGGGATTGGTGAAGGATGTTGGAGAATGGCCGGAGGAGGATAGGGAAACATGGCCGGTAGAGGGTTGGGATTGGTGGGTAGGTCGGGCGAAGGGAAGGATAGTTGGGGAGGACGAGAGGGGCAGGGGATCGAGTCCTCAGACGGGGAATGAAGAAAGGAGGAGTGATATAGGTGGAAGAGGGAGGTGGATGGAATAGAACAGGGATGAGGGGATTAAAGCCTAAAAATGTGGTGACTACTTCAAAGAAGTTGTAGATCACAGGCTGAAGAAGAACAGAAGGGTGGCAGATGAGGGTGAAGACTGGGGGTTTAGGCAGAGAAAGGAAGGGAGAGATGTCTGATATGGTTGGACGGGGAAGACCAAGGTCCCTGTGAATGGCAACCCATTGGGTGAAGATCATGAGATCTTGAACCGCTGAGTTGTGAGAGAAGAATTGCTGGGACCAGGCAGGAGGGAGAGGGTCATAATAAGCACCCCATTGGAGGATGATGTCACCTGTAGACATGGGCTGGCAGGGAATCCTCTTGGGGTAGTCAAGGGTTGAGAGGAAGGGGTCAGAATTGGCAAGGTTGGGTCTAGGTCTGCTGTCTCGGAAGGACAGCAGATCCTGAACCTCAGGATGTAGGTGGCTGTATGGGTTGGTTTTGATTCTTTTGGGGGTAGGAGGAGTGGAGGAAGAAGGGAGAGAACGTTTGGAAGATGGTGTTTGAGAGGTGGAGTCAGGTGTGGGAGATGGCTCTTGGGTAGGAGTTGGTTGGATGGGAGTTGATTTAGGAGGGGAGGATGTTGGTGTAGAGGTAGTGGTTGTAGGTAGAGGAGGTGAAGATGGTGGAAAAGTTGTAGGCTGAGTTGGTGAAGGTGGAGGAGAAGAGGTTGTATCAGCAGTTCCTGAGAAGTGCACCTGCTTCTTGGCACTCTTCTTGTAGCGTTTGCCATGTTTGGACTTTGTAGGTGTGGAAGAGGCAGAAGTAGGTGGTGGAGAGGTGGTAGAGGGGACTGCTGGAGGAGAAACAGCCAATAGAGGATCGGCTGGGGTTGAAACTACTGTTTGGGAAACAGCAGGGGTAGAGATGGTTGGAGTGGAAGGAGTTGTGGAGGTAACTTTGGGAAGTCCAAAGGACTCATCGGTAGGCAAGATGGTTTGTTTGGTTTTGGGTTTAGATGGTTTTGAGGATGTGGTTGTGGTATTAGGAGGGAGATCAGCTGGTTTGGAGAGGTCGGCTGGTTTGAAGGTTGAAGTGTCCTTCTCAACCTCAGCCTTGGTTCTGGCAGATTTACGGGATTGTTTGAGTTTAGGAGTGAGGGTAGAAGAATGTTTGGGCTTTTTGGAAGGGGACTCAGCTGGCTCATAGAGGTCATGATCAAGCTTGCTGAGGTCAAAATTCTCAGGAAGCTCAGCCCCAATAGGTTTGGGCTCCTCCTCTTCAGCAGGTAGCCCGGCGGCAGTATATGTGACTTTCCTCTTACCCTTTTTGTCCTGGGTAGAGGGGCCAGCAGTAGCTAGCAGCAGCAGCAGCAGCGGCAGCTTCAGTTGCGTTGGTTGTCCTTTTGGCCATATCATCCCGATAACGGGTGATGTTGTTGGCCGTGAAGACGTAGGTGTTAGACACCTTGATGAGGTCGTCATTAACGACTCGCTCATCAATCTCCTCATAACGCCGGAGGATAACATTAATAACCCGTACGAAGGGTCTCTTCATGGAAGGGTGAGCTTGGACTTCAGCAACACTTTGGGATAGCATTGAGAAGATGATCTTGGCCCAGTTGAGTTGCTTGCGAAGGACCACAGCCTTGGTCCACATCAGCTGCTGGGAGGTGAAGATGTCCCTCGAGCCATTTTTGAATAAAATGCTCTTGTCGAGCAGATGGCTGATATGATAGGGGTTCTCTGGGAAGAGGTTCCTGGACATCTCGGAAAACCTCTCTGGTTGGGCAGACCCCCTCATCATCTCCCAAGCAAGCGCCGATTCTGCATCGGTCAAGTCCAGTTTGCCTTCAATAGGCAGTTCAAGGATTTTCCCAATATCCTTATAGGTCAACTTGATGTAGTGGCCTCTGATGTAGCCCTTGATGTAGCTTAGGTTGACCGGCTCATTGGCATTAGCTGGAGGAGGAGGCAGGATCATTCGAGTGTAAAATTCCTCTGCCAGAGAATTGCTGTAGTGGGTGTCGTTGAGCTGGAACAGGGGAAGAAGCCCACATTTTGCCAAATCCTTAAGCAGAGCATCACCGGCAGATGTGCTTATAATAGAGTCTCGATCAATTGTCATCCCAGGGTGATAACTTGACCTGGGAAAGACCCTTAGTGGAAGCTTAGCAGCCTTTGCAGCCCTGGTTGGCTTAGCAGAGGCTGAGGAAGAAGTAGTGGCAGCAGATTTGGAGGATTGCGTCTTTGCCTACACAATCGGCAGATGTGAGAACATCATATATAGAAATCGGCAGATATGCAAGAGACAGCAGATAAATATGCAATTAGCAGATATTAGCACAAACAGGTATTGTTCAGATTTAAACCCAAAACATAAGTGTATTATAACGAGCGACAAGAACAGTTCATGAACTTGGTTTCAAAATAGCTACTGATGTTGTCAGTTTTAAGCTAACAAAGTGATATAAAATGAAAACATAGTATCACAGAAAACTCTAAAACACATTTTACACTAAATAAACATGATTCAATCAACAATCGCAAGGTTTCACAGTTCATCAATGGCTGACAGTTCAAAACGACACAAATTAGGTCAATACAAACCATAAAGCTTGATTTAAATGAATTAAAAAGGTGTAGAAATCCTTACCATTGATGATTTTAGCTTGAAAACAGGAGAAATTTGAGGATTTGAGAGGATTTGGGAAGATTGCAGATTGGAAGTTGAGAGGTTTTTGAAAGTTAGCAAATGGCGGTTTTTGAAAACTGTGAGGAGTCACTGTGCACAACCGCTTTTTGTACTACTGTCAGGACATTAAATGGCATTTGATAATTTTTGAAGTTCGCATTTATGACCTACAGAGTGACTGTTCACATTACGCACTTAGGTCTGCCTATTTTATCGGAGTCTGCCTATTTTATCAAAGACTGCCGATGTGAAGATAGGCAATTGACAAATCTCAATAGGCAATTCTATATAGGCAGTTTATAAAATGACTTAAGGAATTTGCAAGAAAGGTTAGGGATTGAGGTCAAGCATACCAAGCTCTCCTCTTAAATAAACAAACCTGGTGGAATCAAGTGGTTTTGTGAAGATGTCTGCTACCTGATTCTCTGTTGGCACATATTGCATGCTGATGTTACCTTTTTCAACATGGTCTTTAAGAAAGTGATATCTCACATCAATGTGCTTTGTTTTGGAGTGCATGACAGATTTTGAGAAACCGAGATTGCGATGTGTTGTCACACATTATAGGACAATCGCCAGCTTGATCTCATAGTCAACAAGTTTTGTTTGATCCACAGCAATTGTGAGCAGCAGCTACCAGCTATGTATTACGCTTCGTTGTTGAAGTTGAAACAGAGGTTTGCTTCTTCGGCCCATGAGACAAGTCTATTTCCTAAGAATTGACATGTCCCACTTGTGCTTTTCTGTCAACCTTACATGCAGCAAAATCGCATCGAATAGCCTATAAGATTAAAAGATGAATCTCTAGGATACCAGATTCCCAAATTGGGAGTATCTATCAAATATCTGATGATTCTTTTGATCGCTTGTAGGTGAGACTCCTTTGGATCGCTTGAAATCTAGCACAAACACAAACAAAGAAACATGATATCAAGCCTACTAGCGCTAAATATAAAAGTGAACCAATCATGCCTCTATAGAGAGTCATGTCCACTTTCTTGCCCTTTTCATCTTTGTCAAGATGGCGTTAGTAGCCATAGGAGTCTGAAGCGTTTGCATTCTCAAGACCAAATTTCTTGATAACATCCTTTGCATATTTGGCTTGACTGATGAAGATACCATTTGAACTTTGTTGAATTTGAAGACCAAGGAAAAAGTTGAGCTCTCCCATCATGCTCATCTCAAATTTACTCTGCATAAGCTTTTCAAACCTTTTGCAAAGATTTTCATTAGTAGAACCAAAGATAATATCATCAACATAAATTTGAATGAGTAAGGAATGACCTTTATGCTTCATAATGAAAAGAGTAGTGTCAATTTGACCTCTTACAAAGCCTTGAGATGTCAAGAACTTTGAAAGGGTCTCATACCAGGCTCTTGGAGCTTGTTTGAGTCCATAAAGGGCTTTCCTTAGCTTGTAGACATCTTCTCTTCTTGAGCAGTCAATGAATCCAGGTGGTTGCTCTACATAGACTTCTTCTTGAAGTTCTCCATTCAGAAATGCACTCTTTACATCCATTTGATAAACTTTGAAGTCCTTGTAAGAGGCATAGGCCAAGAATAATCTGATAGCTTCTAATCTTGCAACAGGAGCAAATGTCTCATCATAGTCAATGCCCTCCTCCTGTCTATATCCTTGGGCTACCAGTCTTGCCTTATTTCTGGTAATGTTGCCATTTTCATCCATTTTGTTTCTGAAAACCCACTTTGTACCAATAACAGCTTGTCCTTTAGGCCTAGGGACAAGTGACCAGACTTGGCATCTGTCAAATTGGTTTAGCTCTTCTTGCATAGCTTCCACCCACTTGGATCTTCCAGCTTCATCAATCTTTTTGGGTTCAATATGAGATACAAATGCAGTAGAATACATGCATTCATTCCTTGAAGCTTGTCTAGTTTGAACACCAGCATTAAGATCTCCAATGATTTGAGTGATAGGATGATCTTTTACTTCTCTAACCTCTGCAGGTTGAACTTGTCCTATTGCATCGGCAGAGTTGGATTCTTGAGAAGTGGAAGTGTTTGAAGCTTGGTTTTCTGAAGGATAGGTTAATTCCAAGGTAGGTTGTATGACTTCTGGTGTGGAAGGCAGAGTGGATTCTGGGTTTTCAGAGTTTTCATTTGTTGGCTCATTTGAGGATTCTAACAAGTTGACTCTTGGATGACCTTGTGAAGAAGGAGGATCAGCAGATCTGGGACTTGGCTGTTGCACTGCCTCATACTCATCAGAATCATTAGTAACCTTAGGAGCCAAATGTGGCCCAATAAAATCAAATTCATCAAAAGAAACATGTACAGATTCAACAACTCTAAGTGAAGTTTTGTTATAAACTCTATATGCTTTTGAAAACTTGGCATATCCCAGAAAAATTCCTTCATCACTTTTGGATTCAAATTTACCTCTATGTTCTCTACCATTGTAAAGAACATAGCATTTACAACCAAATATTTTAAAGAATCCAATGTTGGGAGCTCTGCCTCTCCATATTTCATATGAAGTTTTGTGATGAAATTTGTTTATGATAGACCTGTTTTGTGTGAAGCAGGCAGTGTTCACAGCTTCTGCCCAGAAGTACATAGGCAGTTTGGCTTCAGTAATCATTGTCTTTCTTGCTTCAATGAGAGTTCTGTTTTTCCTTTCAGCAACTCCATTTTGTTGAGGTGTGCCAACTGCAGAGAAGTTGTGACCAATTCCATGGTCATCACAATATTTGGCAACACCATTGTTCTTGAACTCTGTTCCATTGTCTGATCTGACATCAGAGATATCATCCAGCTTCTGAGTCTGTAGTCTTCTGAAGAGTTCAGTAATGATGTCATATGCTTCATCTTTGGAGGACATCATCTCCACCCAAGTAAATCTTGAGTAATCATCAACTACCACAAGTGTATACTTGCTGCCACCAAGACTTGTAGTAGTTACAGGTCCAAACAAATCCATGTGCAAGAGCTGTAGAGGTCTGGTTGTTGATAGGCAAGGCTTGCTTTTGAATGAAGATTTGTGTAGTTTGCCTAGTTGACATGCTCTGCAGAGACTGTGTGATTCAGCTGATATTTTAGGCAAACCAACAACTAGATTGTCCTTTGATAGCTTCTCCAAGTATTTGAAATTGAGATGGCTAAGCCTTTTATGCCACAACCAGCTGTTGTCAGTTGATGACCTTGCAACCAAGCATAGATTTGACTTTCTTCCAACAAAGATTAAGGTCAACAAAGATAGACATTCCCTTTTCTGAATCCTGTCAGGATAGTTGAACATGTCTCATTGTCCTTTATGAGACAGTGACTTGAGGAGAACTGACAGATTAGTCCTTTATCACAAAATTGTGATATGCTTAGCAAATTGTGCTTTAAACCTTCAACCAGAGAGACTTTGCTGATGGAGAGATTGCCTCTGATTATGCTTCCATATCCAATAGTCTTCCCTTTTGAGTTGTCTCCAAAAATAACTGAGGGACCCTTTGCTTCAATAATATTTGAGAGAAGATTTGGATCACCAGTCATGTGCTTTGAGCAGCCACTGTCTAGATACCAAAGATCTTTCTCTTCTTCATTGATAGCCATGAAGCATTCCTGAAATATAGACATTTAAGAATATGGTCCCCTTTTTATTTTTGGGTCCTCAAGGTTAGCAACCTTTTGGGACCCACACCTGTTTAACCTTTGGAGGAGTAAATCCTCTAGATTTAGGTGTGAATCTCAGAAGGCATTCATGAATCTCATGACCATGGCCTTTGCAGAAAGAGCATTTGTGAAATCCTTCAGCATGAGTAATGATTTCTTTTTGAGGCTTCTTATTATCAGTAGTCTTTGGAGTGACCTTTGTGCTGATAACTGGCCTATAGGACTTAGGCTGATAATGCCTTTTCTTATTGATGTAAGGTTTACCATAGGTAGACCTCTTATCAAAAGATTTTGCATTTACAGGCACATGTCTTTTAAGCTTTTTATCAGCAGAGTTCATTCCCTTGGCCTTTTTATTAGCGTGTTGGGATCGCAGTCTTGCCTTTGACAAATTTAATAGGCTTGAGCCGAGACTTCTTAAACTTGTTATCAGTCATCCTGTTTTCTTAGGGTGACTAATGGCGTTTTAGTTGCTCGACTCCTATTAGCGAGTCATTCTTTGCATTGCTTTCCTTTGGACTTGTCTTATGTATTCTTGGGATAAACAAAAGGAACTTTGTTAAAGCCAAGTCCTTGCCTTTTGGGAGACTGCTGGTCATAAGAAACTTCTACAGCCAATTCTTCAGCAATCACTTCAGATGTCTCATCTTTTTGAGAACTAGAAGAACTTCCTACATTGAACTCACTTTGGAAACCAATACCAGTTTTGTCATCAAGTGATTTTTGGTTTAAAAGAATGGTATCAAAGTTTCCTTTAGAGTTATTCCAAGTATTGACAACTTTTTGAAGGTCATCTTTCTCAGAATTTATTTTCTCGATATGTTCAAGTAGGAAGTCCACTTTTTCAGTCAAAGCTTTGTTCTCTTTTTGGATTTTGATACTTTCAGCTTGTTGTCTATCAAGATCTTTGATCTTAGACATCAAGGTTGATTTCTCAGAGACAGCCAGTTCATGCTTCTTGGCTAATTTCACATAGGCAGTTTTGAATTTGGAAAATTCATCCAGCATGTCTTTGTTTGCTTTGATGAGCTCTCCCTTTGAGGGTTCATTGAGCTCATCATCATCATCACTATCATCTTGTTGAAATGGTAGTGACCTCACTGAATCATGTGGTGACTCCCTGGCCATAAGGCATATGTTTGCTTCTTCAGCAAAGTCACAGAGTCATCCTCATCGTTGTCGATGTCACACCATGTAGGCGGATTGCTTTCATCAATGTCCTCACCACCATCCCTTTTTGTTTTTGAAATTTGGACTCGGGACGTTTCTTATAAAATTCATATTTTGGCTTTGGACATTTAGAGGCAAAATGGCCTGGTTTCCTACAGTTGAAACAGACAAGCTCATTATCTTTTTGATAGTCTGCTGATTTATAAGGGGCATAACTTTTTGGTTGAGCAGCTGTTCTATGAGGAACGGCAGTTTTGTGAGAGGACTGCCTATGTGATGATGATTTGTTAGACCTTTTGAAACGTTGATATTTCTTTACAAACATAGCAAATGCTTCGTCTGAAAGAATATCATCACCATCACTGGATGATGTAGATGGGGTTTCATCAGGTGTTGAACATGAAGGTTCAGTAGACATGGCTGGTAATGACAAGTTTTTGAAACTCTTTTCCATCTCTTGAGCTTGTTTAATTTCAAGCTCATAGACTGAAAGACTAGCATAAAGGTTTCTAAGAGTCAATTTGTTTAAATCTTTTGACTCTTTCATGGCAGTGATTTTAACATGCCATAAACTGTCTAGTGCATTTAGAAATCTCATGTTTATTTCCTTCTTTTCATACTTCTTTCCTAAGGAGTAGCAAGAGTTGACTACCTCATAAAATCTGTCATAGGTGCTTCGTAGAGACTCTTTGGGATCTTTCTTGAAGGAGTCAAACTTCTGGATGCATGTATATAGCTTGTTGTTCTTTGTTTCACCATCTCCTTCAAGATATTCCAGAATTACTTCCCACATCTCCTTAGCTGTGTCCAGGTTGATAATCTGCTGATATGTGCTTATGTCAACACAGCTGTAATAATGTTGATGGCTCTTCCATCCAAGGCATCATTCTTTCTGTCTTCATCATCCCACTCTTCTTCGGCTTTGGTACTTCAGTTCAGTTGGATCTACCGCGCCGGTGTATTCGGCTTCATTGGAATTCTGGGTCCATCTCTGACACATTTCCACAAACATTTATCAATTGAGTTCATATGTCTTTTGACTTTATCTTTCCAGATGTCAAAGTGAACTTCATCCAAGACAGGACAATGGTTCACGTTTGAAGTTTCCAACATTTGGTGAGCAGCCATGATCTTTAATCTCTCAAGAGGTTAATCTCGGAAAAATAAGTTTTCAAAGAGTTAAGCTCTGATACCAATTGTTAGGTCCAAGGTTGCTCAAGATAGGCTAGAAGGGGGGGGGGGTTGAATAGCCTATGTCCAATTTTTGAATTTTGATTCAAAAATCTACTTCACTTTAAGTTTGAAAAGATTTGCAGGCGGAAGTCTTGTGAAGTATAGGACAAGTTGAGAATGGCTGATCTTTACAGGTCAAGATCAACAGTTCTCAATAGTTTGGAAATCTGGAAATTTAAGCAACACAAATAATCACAATCACACAAAAGTAGACAGAGTATTTAATATGGTTCACACTTATAAATAAGTGCTACATCCACAACTAAAGTGGTCAACTTTGGATTTGAAAATCGTGTACTAAGTTTTTCCACTAGATATTTTACAAACTAAATCTCTAATGGATTGTGTACAAAAATTTTGTTGACCAAGTGTTTGTGTGGGAGAATTGATATCTATAAGATACAATTCTCGTGAGCTATGAAAGCTAGGTGTTGCAATCAATGAAGAGCTTTTAATGGACTAGACGTCTAAGTATGAAGCTCATCAATGAATGTATACAGATAGGACGTTTTAGAATTAATGCACTTGAAGAAGATGAAGATTCAGAGATGAAGTGGTTGAAGTATTTTGAATGCAGTAATGGAGTCTCCTTTTATATGCAGGAGGAAGCTTGGAGCCGTTGGTGATCTTCCTAATTTGAATTTAAGAGCATTTAATGCTCTAATCTGGTTGTTGACTCCTGATAGGCTGTCCTGCAGAGTTCAGTCTGTCTCCTGACACTTTGCCAAAAATAGGTAGTCTTCGATTGCAGGCAGGATGTCCTTTTCTGAGTGTATGCCAAGAATGGAAACCTTCATTAAATGTGATTTACAGGTTAACGTTGCATCGAAGTCAATGAAGTCTTCAAATCAGGACATGTCTTTGGCAGATGACTATCGGACGTTCTTGGGGTCTTCAACATTGCTGATGAAGCTTGGCTGATACGAGCTTGTCCGATATCCAAAGGAAGACTGCTGATGCATTATTTGCCTATTGTGCAGAGGACGTCCGATGTCCTATAGGCTATCTTCTTCAAGACTTGTACAATTAGCAACCCTAAGCTATTCAAGCTATGCCTAAGTACAAGTTGCCACACTAGCAGACACGCAGGCCCATTAGTCACCTTGTCTTAGACTTAGGTTATGGATTCAAGCAAATCTATACTAAATACAACACATTCCCTAATCATCAAACAAGAGACATACATCTTCCGACTCAAAGCATCAGCGACCACATTAGCCTTTCCCAGCTGATACAAAATAGTGCAGTCATGATCTTTAAGCCTTTCCATCCATCTACGTTGACGATTGTTCAACTCTTTCTGAGATAAAAAATACTTCAGACTCTGGTGATCAGTATATACTTCAAATTTGGCTCCATACAGATAATGTTTCCATTTGTGCAATGCCATAATAATAGCTGCTAACTCCAAATCATGTGTAGGATAATTTTGCTCACATGGTGTTAACTTCCTCGAAGCATAAGCAATAACTTTCCCATTCTGCATTAATACACAACCCAGTCTCTCTTTAAAAGCATCACTATAAACAATGAAATGTTCACTCCCATTAGGTAAAGCAAGAACTAGTGCTGATGTCAATCTTCGCTTAAGCTCTTGGAAGCTGTTTTCACATCTTTCATCCCACACAAAAGGAATCTTCTTTTGAGTCAAATTGGTCAATGGAGTAGCAATCTTTGAAAATCCTAGTATAAATCTCCGGTAATACCCAGCTAAGCCCAGAAAACTACAGATCTCTATAACTGTACTGGGTCTCTTCCACTCAACAACTGCCTCCACTTTCGTAGGATCAACAGCAATACCTGATTGTGACACAACGTGCCCCAGAAAAGTAACCTCCTTCAACCAAAATACACATTTGCTGAACTTTGCATGCAATTTCTTCTCTCGTAGTAAGTCCAACACCAACCGTAAGTGATGTTCATGTTCTTTTTCAGACTTGGAATAAACAAGTATATCATCAATAAACACCACCACAAAGCTATCCAGATAAGGTTGGAAAATTTTATTCATCAAGTCCATGAAAACTGCAGGTGCATTAGTTAGCCCGAATGGCATAACGATGAATTCATAATGCCCATATCTCGTTCTGAAAACAATCTTCGAAATATCTCCTGCTCGGATTCTCAATTGATGATACCTACTTCTCAGATCAAACTTTGAAAATACAATAGCCCCATGCAGCTGATCAAACAAATCATCAATATGTGGTAACGGATATTTGTTCTTCACAGTCATTTGATTCAGTTGTCGATAATCAATGCATAACCTCAGTGTCCCATCTTTCTTCTTCATGAATAGAACAGGTACACCTTAAGGTGAAACACTTGGTTTAATGAATCCTTTATCAAGTAACTCTTGTAACTGAATCTTCAACTCCTTTAATTCAGCAGGTGCTATTCTGTAAGGTTCTTTCGAAATTGGAGCAGTACTAGGCAACATTTCAATACAGAACTCTATTTCTTGTTCAGGTGGCAACGAGAAATCATCAGGATATTCACAAACTACTGCTACTTCTTCAAGCTTAGGTGTAGCCTTCTGTTTGTCATACACATATGCCAGATACCCAGTACATCCACTAGCCATCAATTTACCAGCCTGTATTGCAGAAATAATATGCAATCTACTACCCTTTTTTCCCCCAAAAATTGCAATTCAGGTTGATTTGGGATTTTAAAAGTAACCAGCTTATGATAACAGTCTACATGAGCATGATATGCACACAGCCAATCCATACCTAATATAATATCGAAATCCCAAATAGGTAGCACAATCAAATTAGCAGGAAAATTACAATTACCCACAAACACATCACAAGCCTTATATATCACGCTAGCAACAACACATTCCCTCATCGGGGTTGACACCTCTAGCATATAAGGCAATACATGCAGTTGCACATGCAAATTCTTAACAAAATGAGATGCCACATAGGAATGAGATGATCCTGGGTCTATCAATATACGGGCTTTAGACTGGAAAACAATAAGAGTACCTCCTACAACCGATGTAGACTCAAGAATATCCTTCTGGTTTAAGGCAAACACACGCCCCTAGACCTTCGGTTTCCCATCACCCCCTTTCTTGACCCCTGAGGTCTATTGGTTCTGATTCTGTGGCTACTGATTCGGTGACTAAGTATTATTCCATTTTGGGCAATGGCTACGGAAATGCCCAAATTCACCACAAATAGTACATTCGCCTTGCTTCACCCAACATCTGTCTACCATATGATTTCCCTAACCACAAAATGTACACCCACTGGTAATAGTTTTCTGTCCTGATGCCATAGAACCACCAGTATTATTCTTTGATTTCTGTCCTGTTTGTCGATTACCCTATTGGTTCCCTTGTTGCCCTTGCTGTAGTGTTTGTTGTGACCCTCGAGGTGGTCTCTGGGGATGACCATCTCGGTTACCTTGTCCTCCTCTGTTACTAAAATCTCCTTGACTTCTCCCACCTTATGAATTGAATCCTCCTCTATTACTGTTACCCTGGCCTCTGCCACCTTGTTGATTAGTCTGCTGCCCAAACACTGCAGCTCTCTTCACTTTCTGTTCCTCCAAATCATTCTCAACTAATAAAGCTCGATCCACTGCCACTGCATAAGAAGTCAGCTTAAGTGGAAACAATTTGTTGCGAAGCTCTGCCCGAAGCCCTTTCACAAACTTTCTTACTTTCCTATCCTCAGTAGAAAGCAAATGAGTGTTATACCTGGCCAACTGTGTAAATTTTGCTTCATACTGTGCCACTGTCAAATTTTCCTGCTCAAGTGTCATGAACTCCATTTCTCTCTGCTCTTGAACTACAGCTGGAATGAAGTTCCTTTTAAATTCTGGTACAAAGTTAGCCCATGTCTGAGGAGTCCCATTAGTCTCCCATTTATCTTTAATTAACATCCACCAGTTATCAGCTATGCTTTTCATTTTAAAAGTTGCAAAGATCACCTTCTCTTCATCAGAACACCCATGTGTCTTAAAGACTTTTTCCATTCCCTCGAGCCATCTTTCTGCCTTCAACGCATCAGGTTAACTATCATAGCTCTTGGGATTCAGTTTCAGAAATCTCTCAAGTGGCGTAGTACCCTGTATGATCCCAAACAGGAACTGGATAAGGATTCTGGTTACCTGCATTCTGATTCACCATCTGTTGATTAGTTGCCCCCTGTTGTGTTAATAATGCAGTCAACTCTCAAGTACTGTAGTCTGGTTATTAGTATTCTGTTGAGCTATCACATCAGTCAATCTTTCAATAGCTTGATATACACCACCAAGCCCTTCATTTTGTGCTCCACTTGCTGGATGAACAGGGGAACATTAGCGTGACTTTCTGCTCCTTTCTGGAGGCCTGTCGCACTCGTGCCGGCTCTATGTGAACCACGACCCTTTCCTCTCGATCCCACCATCGCTCACCTATACACAACCACCTAGTATTAGACATATAAACAAAACCGCTAGGCCAAGGATCCTCTCCCGACTTCTAGCTTAAACAAAAGCTCTGATACCAACTCTGTCACACCCCAATTCAAGCCACTACACATAGCCTAAATTCGGGCATGACCCGGTTTAACATAATCAAAATAACCACCTGATAAACAATATAACAGCGGAAATAAAAGTATGATGATAAGCCATCCAACCTCGTAAACTGAAATATACAACTGAGTTTTCACAACTTATCCAACCGATATACAGACAAACATAGAAGGCATCTAGCCGTTATATACAATACAACAAAAAAAAGTGTTTAAGACCTAGACAGTATAACAACCACTGTTTAACATATACACAATAAAGTCTACCCCAAAAGAATAACCACCTTCTAGTCTCGCGACGAGCTGCACAGCCTCACGCACATGAACCATTCACCTCGCTCCGATCTAAGAAAAACAATAATGAAGGGGTGAGTCACCTATGACCTAGTAAGATTCCACTAAACTTAATGCATGTTATGCATTTATGCAACAGTAATATGATGCTATCACAAACAGCATGTAATCAGCATAAGTAATAACAGATTAAGTGACAAGTAACTAACATAATCAATAACCAACTAAGTCCCATTACCAGCGTAAGAAGGATCACGACTGCCAACTGTCCCATACCAGTTGGAAATAATGACCAACCTATAAAGTAATGAGCTAACAACAGTTCGTATCAAATATTAAACACGTAAGGATCACATATATTAGGATATAAGAGTCGAGGTACACCTCTGACTCACCGGCTGCCCTTATACACCATTCAGCTTTGAAGTTCATATCAAATCATTGTAACCATATGGTTCATATATCAGATATTCCGCGAAACAAGTCAACATGCCCCAAGTCCCTATAACCCTGGCATCCATGTGACAACACCACTCTTGTCCAACAATCTACGTGGTGTAAACCCTACTTTGGCCAGAAATAGGGAGACAGGCCGGATTAAGGTTGCCACAACCCGACTATCACTGCACTCTGCCCCATAACAATCAGTAGTCAACCAAATCTCCCTGGAAGTTAGTATTCGAATGTGCACATACGGTTAGTCAAGTTCACGGTCACACTTTCTTCCATATTCGTTCACAATTTCAGCATTTCGGTTATCCTCCAAGGGTCAATTCGAGTTCTAGATTCATAAATCAACACAATGAACACTTTAACCATCTCAAATAATTCGATATTAAGTCACAAACCCTAAATCACAGCCATGTCATATACTTTGTTCAGGTCAAATTCTTGTCGGTTTCACAATTCGAAATTTACACACGATTAACAACACTTTCAAGGTTAAAATATCAACTAATACATCCTATGAACACATACCCATAATTATTAGCCTAATAAACATCATAGCATGGTTGAAAATCACAAACTTTCCATAATAACAACTTAGCAATTGATAATAGCCGAAATAAACCGATTAAACTCAAACATGAACAGGTTAATGGTCCCTCACCAATTTAGAGTGTTAAACCCTTGATTCACCCCTGTATTTTAGTGCTAGAACCAGCCACAAACTCACTTAAACAAACCCCCTAGAGTTGCCTTGGTGGAAGAACAAGAACTCTTGCAAGAAACCCTAGAAACCCTAGGTTAAAAAGTGGAATTTTGGGAGAATTTCGGAGGATTAGAGAGAGAGAATTGGATGTTTTCTGAGTTTAGAAGGCTGATATATGTTCTTCCAAGGCTTACCCACGTTTTTGATTAGATAAGGAAGGCCAAGCATGTGGTGGAAATCAAAGAAAAATAAAAAAAACACAAAACTGTCAAAGCTGTCCGTACATGGCGCGCTAGGGGGCAGGCTGGCGCGCTAGGGCACGCTACTGTTCATTAGCTTTGCGCAATTTTTTCGTTTCGCTCCGTTTTCTCGATTCGATCGCTCGTACCCCCTAGGTATAATTGTACAACACTTATAAACATCAAAGAATGTCTCTAAGGGTTCGATATCATTCTAGGATCAATTTAAAGTCACGAAAAAGTTCACGAAACCGAAAACAATGTCGACAACTTCTTCGTTTTGTAACTTCAAATTAACACAACGTATACCACTTTTTCAAAGCACAATTTAACAACATAAAACCTATATAACATCAAGTATTTCTAGGTTAAAAGTATCATGGTTCATCTCTTTTATTTCGGTTCAATTTACGCTACGAAACAATGCAAGAAAGTAAAGTACCGAAACATGAAATCATGAGTTTACGACTGATCAAATCAATACCATGAACCACGATAATCAAATTGACAATGCAAGCAGATAATCATATGATTATCATGCTAATGATATGCTCGATTATTACAGTTACATCCACTACAATGGAAATGACCACAGAGGTAAATTCGACGAAAAAGCTGATGAAGGTATTTTCGTTGGCTATTGCAAACATTGTAAGGCCTATAGAGTTTACAATTGCAAATTTTCAATTATCATTGAATCAGTACCTGTTTCTTTTGATGAATTAAATTTGATTGAGTCCAATGAGATGTAAAATTGTACTAACAATTTTGAGAATTTTAAGATAGGAAATACCAGTACAGATTCAACAAACAACTCTTCAGCAAACAATCCAACTAATGAAAACCTTCCGTCAGTCACTCCTCAATCAGCTAACTCTAAAAAAGATCAGTCGATACTCCTACTGATTTCCCCCTTTAAATAGTACTCCATGACAACTGATGTCCCTCCTACTGAACCCACAACTTCTAATCCCCCACAGAAAAACACAAATACCGTAGCTAATCTTTCTCAAAAAATTAGAGAGGCAAGACATCACCCAATCGACAATATTAATGGTGACCCATTTATTGGGATCAGAACCAGAAGTAGTTCAAGAAATGAATGCCTATATTCAATAGCCTTTGTTTCAACAACTAAACCAAAGAAGGTTGATGAAGCTCTTGAAGATCCAAACTGGGTGGATGCAATGCAGGAGAAGTTGAATTAGTTTGAGTGTTGTCAAGTATGAAGTTTGGTTCCTAGACCCACTAATCAACAAGTCATTGGCCCCAAATGGGTCTTTAGGAACAAAATGGATGAAGAATGGAACGTCACCAGGAATAAAGCAAGATTGGTGGCCCAAGGCTACAGACAAGAAGAGGGTATTGACTGCGATAAAACTTTTGCCCCTGTACCAAGAGTTGAAGCCATTAGACTTTTCCTCGCGTATGTATCTTACAAAGATTTCAAAGTCTACCAAATGGATGTGAATAGTGCTTTCCTAAACGGTGACCTACAAGAGCAAGTGTACGTAGAATAACCCCCTGGGCTTTCTAGATCATACTCATAAGGACTCCATATATAAACTTAAGAAAGCCAATTACGGCCTCAAACAAGCCCCAAGAGCATGATATGAAACTTTATCTAAGTTCTTCTTGAAAAAAGGCTTCGAAAGAGGTAAAATTGACACAACTCTCTTTATTATGAAACATAAAGGTAATTTATTATTAGTCTAAATTTATGTAGATGATATTATATTTGGATCTACTAATGATGTCTTATGCAAGAGATTTGAAAACTTGATGAATAGTAAGTTTAAAATGAGTCTCATGGGAGAGCTGACATACTTCTTAGGCTTACAAATCAAGTAGAGGCCTGATGGCCTCTTCATTAGTCAAGCCAAGTATTCCAAGGAGCTAATCAAGAAGTTCAAACTTTAGGATGCTAAGCCTTATGACACTCCTATGGCTACAACTTGTCATCTTGATAAGGATGAGAAAAGTAAATTAGTCGACATGACTGAATACAGAGGTATCATTGGTTCATTATTATACTTAACTGCCTCTAGACCAAACATTATGTTTAATGTGTGTGTTTGTGCTCATTTTCAAGCAGATCCTAAAGAATCACACCAAATAGTAGTGAAAAGGATAATTTGATATCTCATCAGCACAAAAAAGCTTGGTATCTGGTATCCCAAAGGTTTATCTTTTAATTTAATTAGATATTCAGATGCTGACTTTGCAGCTTGTAGAGTAGACATGAAGAGTACGAGTGGTACTTGCCAATTCCTTGGAAGCAGACTGATCTCATGGGCTAGCAAGAAGCAAGCCTTAATCTCTACCTCTACAACTGAAGCTAAATATATTGCTACTAGAAACTGTTGTGCTCAAATGCATTGGATGAAACAACAGCTGGTTGATTATGAGCTCAACGTGCAAAAATGTCCTATATTCTTTGACAACACATCAGTAATCTCAGTGTCTCAAAATTCTGTCATGCATTCTAAGACCAAGCACATTGACATTAGGTATCACTTCTTGAAAGACCATGTGGAGAAAGGTAATATTCAACTTGAATACATATCAATTGATTTACAATTGGCTAATATCATTACTAAAGCCTTAGACTCCACAAGATTTTCATTCTTAAGAGGTGAACTAGGAATGCTTATTTTATATTGACATGTGCTTTTTTAATGTTTTGATTGTTTTTGAGTATTCATCCTCTTTAAATCAATTGAAGATAGACTTACTCGCTATCACACATGTCTTTAGTCATTCTACTGATACTCTTAATCAGTCACCCACTCCCTCAATTACCTTGCAAACTGATGAGTCACAAACATCAGTTGCGTGTGCCTCGACTGAAAGTCACCCTCTTGCTGATCAGTTCCTAGTGTCTAACTGATCCCTCCAACATCAGTCTCTCACACCTTACTAATTAGTCACCTACTGTCAGTCACTTCCTCATTAATGCTCTGCCTCTTTTTCTGTCCTCATTAATATTGGTATAAAACTTCCACGAGAAGCCAAACATTTTCATTCTCTTAGCCCTAACAACAATGTGATGGTTTGGTAACCCACTCACTTACGTACTAATGACCTATGCTATCATTATGATTAAATCCACTTCCCTAAAAACCCGATCAACCGTCAACGCCTCCTTTGCTAAAACCCCTATAAAACCAAAACCCTTCACTCTCTTTTTCTTTTACGCATATAAACCTCCTCTGCAAACAAACCCTCTTGCTATCATCTCTCTCAGCAACCTTTCTCTCTCCACTTCTAGTATCATAAACCTTATTTTTTCAATGGCTAATAAACTTATTGGTTATCTTGTTAACATTCCATCACTACAGTGTTTTCCCATAGGCAGAGAGCTAATTTCTATCTGCATAGCTTCTTGCCTAACAACCATCCTATCCTTCGATATATCCACCTTCAACATTGAAGTGGTAGTTGAATTCTTCAACGCCAGTGTCCAGTGTCTTAAGGGGTAACTGAGTTGGCTACCACCGCTGAAGCTGAAATAGATACCCCAGCTACTGAACCCCAACCTTCAGTTAAGGAGAAGCATCAGTTCGTATGGACTGATCTCTCAACAAAAGCAGAATCATCAACTTCTTCGACTGATGATGAGGATAATGATAATGATGATGATGAGACTGATACCTCACCCCTACCACTGAGCCTCCACTTATCATACAACCTTATGCTCAGTCATTTCTTTCTATTCCCTCTATTCAACTTCCCCAAACACCTCAGCCTGCCCAAACAGCTGAACCATTATAACTTATTCCTTTACCAAACTCTCAGCTAGCTAACATCCCATCCTTTTCACCCCCTGCTGATTAGCCAGCTGAAACCCTTTTTGTCCAACCTACTGATCATTCAGCTCAACCCTCAGCTAACCATCAGCCAGAACCTTTACCAACTGAAATTCCCTTAACTTATCCCCAACAATTAGCCGCTACTATTGTTGCTGATCCTCTGGCCTCCACTAGCTCTACTACTCTAAGTGTAGGCATTCAGTGTGACTTAAAGGATCTTGAAGACCTGTCTGCTAATGAAAACCTGTTCACTGTGGCTGAACAGTTAGTTAGAAATGAAGCTGAGGATGTCATTGATGCTGATGAGCCCATACATCCTCTTCTTGTTGTTGCTGCTAAAAGGAAAGCTGAATATGACTTGATCAGTAAAGTTATCCACAATCCTATGATACAGCTGAACAAGGGGATCAGATTTGAGTTTGATAGTGATGAGGAGGAAGCAGTTAAAGAAGTTACTCCTGAAGCTATGACTGATCAGCCAACTGATGCCACGGCTAATACTGAAGTTGAACCTGCTGCCAATCTTCCTACTGATGCTACTGCTGCTGGTCCTTCCACAACTGCTACTTCAACATCTTTTGTAGGTTTTGAAGCTCTTAGGGAGGCTCAACTTAAACTCGAAGTCACTTTCTATGCACTAATCCAATACGACGAAGAGATTATTAATAGAGTGGGATTAGTGAATGCTCTCAGGTTCCAGCAAATACAGATGGAAGCAACAAACCATAATGTGGTTCAATCACAAGAAGAACTTTGTGACCACGTGCGGCTGACAGTGCCTGATGTGCAAAGGGAGATTTACAACGAGGTTTGTAGAGCAATTGCTGCAGGTCATCCAATAAATGTGGACTCTAGCGAATGGGAAGATATACTAGCCTATCTGAAAGAGTTTGCAGCTGAAGTTCTTGACGCTAAAGAGAAGGCCCGTAAAGCCATTCAGGAGGAGAGGAAGCAGAAAGCAAGAGCTGAAACTCTTACCAAGGAAAATGTTGAACTGAGAAAAAGACTCAACATTTCTCAAACTGAAGAAGCCGCTTCTTTCTCTTCTTTAGTTGGAGCTGGCACCATTAACATCAACGATAGCAGCTGATTTTATCTTCCCCGTACTTGAACAATTTACTTTCAGTTATTACTTTATAGATTTTACATTCCGTATTTTATTACTTCCATTTTTGGAAGGCATTTTTGCCTTAAATATTTCTCTGCCCAATTCTAATCTTTATAGGGTTATATATATATATATATATATATATATATATATATATATATATCTCAGGTAACTTTTAGTCAGAGTAGAATCCTTAATTGCTTAATTGCTTAAATCTTATTTCTGCTTTGAGTGAATGTCTTTAAGTAAATAGGAGGAGTTTGTTGGTCTTTCAATGATTACTTAAAACCAATCTAACTTTTTTGGAATCACAATATATGTCAGCCAACATAATAACTTAAGTCAGCTGATGACTGACTTATTTCCTTAAGTCAGTCGACTAATTCTGCCTTGAATCAGTGACTGATAACGACTTAAATATTTTTAAGTCAGTCAACTGAATATTGGCATAAGTCAGTATACTAATAATGTCTTTTACTTATCTCTTAAGTCAGCCTACAGATCTTTAGCGAAAGCTTCCCTAGGTATCTTTTGAATTTGTGTCAGTACTTTGCGTGTCATAACAATACATGCAAACATGCTTTATGTTTAATGTTTTCTAACACAAATTCTGTTCTGAGCTTTACTGTGTATTTCAGAATGGACCTGCGTGTCTGTTAGAGTGGCAACCTGTACTTAGACAAGTGCTTGTAATAGCTTAGGATTGCTCTCTTTACTTAGCCTAGTCTTTAAAGGTTAGCCTATCATTGATCGGACATGTTAAAGATCAGCTATCCTCATATCAGCCGAGTTTCACAAGTCATCGGACAAGCTCATTTCAACCAAGCTTCATCAGCAGTGTTGAAGACCTAAAGATCGTTCGATCTAGACTTAACTGGAGGCATGCCACAAAAATATTTGCAGTATTTATTTTCGACGAAGATACAACGATAACATGCAAGGAGCATTAAATGATTCATTCCATATTAGGCAATCATCTCAGAAAAGGACATTCTGTCTGCACTTATTGTCTACCTATTTTTGGCAATATTACAGAATTCAGTCTGAATCTTACAGAATCACCTATCAGAGTTCAACAACAAGATTAAAGCATTAAATGCATACAAATTCAAATCCTCTAAGGCTGAAGATCTCCAACGGCTACCTAACTCTCCCTGAGTATAAATAGAAGACTCAATGACAGCATTGAAGATAACTAGCGATCAATCTAACGAACCTCCTCTTACATTCTGATAGTCTTCATCTTCATCTTCAACTGCTAGTTCATAAAAGCTTCAAAGCCAAATCTGTAACAACATTCTTTGGAGAGCACCATTCTTAGACGAAAAGTCTTTACTGCTCTTCATTGATTGCAATCCTTGCATTCATAGCACACGAGAATTATATCTTTCTAGATATCAATTCTCCCACAAAACACTTGGTCAACTATTTTCTGTACACGATCCTTTAGTGATCTATTTTGTAAAAAATCTAGTGGTAAATTTAGTACACGTTTTTCAAATCCAAAGTTGACCACTTTGGTTGTGGACGTAACACTTATTTATTAGTGTGAACCATATTAAATCTCTTGTCTATCTCTTTTATGTGCTTGTGATTTGCTATTACTTGTTAATTTCCAAAACTCCAACAGCTTTGAGAACAACTGATCTTGTCCTATCAAGATCAGCCATTTTGAAATTGTTGTATACTTCACTTTATTCCGCTGCAAATTATCTTCTAACCTAAGTGAAGAAATTTTTTAAAACAATTCTTCAAAACTGCACACAGGCTATTCAACCCCCCCCCCTTTAGCCTGTTTGAGCACCCTGAGACCTAACAATTAATTGGTATCAGAGCTTGACACTTTGAAAACAAGTTTTTCCAAGATTAAACTCTTGAGAGATTAAAGATCCAATGGTTGCTCATCAAATGTTGGAAACTTCAAATGTGAATCATTGTCCTGTTCTGGATGAAGTTCACTTTGATATCTGGAAAGACAAGGTTAAAAGACACATGAACTCTATTGACAAACGTTTATGGAAATGTGTTACAGATGGACTAAGAATTCCTATGAAGCCAAATACTCTAGCTGCACTTGATTCAACTGCTGATTCTGAAGTTCCAAAGCCTGAAGAAGAATGAGATGAAGAAGATAGTAAGAATGATGCTCTGTATGGAAAAGCAATTAACATCATCACCAGCTGTGTTGATATCAGCACCTACCAGCAGATCATTAATCTGGAAACTGCTAAGCAAATATGGGAAGCTATACTGGAATACCTAGAAGGTGATGGAGAAACAAGGAACAACAAGTTATACACATGCATCCAGAAGTTCGATTCATTCAAGAAAGATCCTAAAGAGACTCTCCGAAATGTCTACGACAGATTTTACGAGGTAGTAAACTCTTGCTATTCTTTAGGAAAGAAATATGAAAAGAAAGAAATAAACATGAGATTTCTTAATGCACTAGGCAATCTATGGCATGTAAAGATCACTGTCATGAAAGAATCAAAAGACTTGAATAAATTGTCTCTCAGAAATATTTATGCAAGTCTTTCGGTTTATGAGCTTGAAATTCAGCAAGCTCAAGAGATGGAAAAGAATTTTAAAAATCTATCTTTACCAGCTATGTCGGTTGAACCTTCTTGTCCTATATCTGATGAAACCCCATCTACATCTAGTGATGGTGATGATATTCTTTCAGACGAAGCCTTTGCCATGTTTGTTAAGAAGTATCAACGTTTCAAAAGGTTTAACAAGTCATCCTATAAGAAGTCACCTTACAAGACTGCAGCTCCTGCAAAAACAGCTGCTCCTTATAAAACTGTTGTTAACTAAAAGGAAAATGAGCTTGTCTGTTTTAATTGTAGGAAGCCAGGTCATTTTGCTTCAAAATGTCCAAAGCCAAAATATGAATTTTACAAAAAAAGTCCCGAATCTAAATTTCAAAAACAAAAAGGGATGGTGGCTGAGGACATTGATGAAAGCAACTTGCCCACTTGGTGTGATACAGATTTTGATGAGGATGATTCTTGTGACTTTGCTGAGGAAGCAAATATATGTCTTATGGCCAGGGAATCACCCGATGACTCAGTAAGATCATTGTCATTTCAACAGGATGATAGTGATGATGATGAGCTCAACGAACCTTCAAGGGGAGAACTCATTAAAGCCAACAAAGACATGCTGGAAGAATTTTCTAAATTCAAAACTGCCTATGTAAAATTAGCCAAAAAGCATGAGTTGACTGTCTCTAAGAAATCTACCTTGATGTCTGAGATCAAAGATCTCAATAGACAACAAGCTGAGAATATCAAGACTCAAAAGGAGAACAAAGCATTAACTGAAAAAGTGGAGTTCCTACTTGAGCACATAAAGAAAACCAATTCTGAGAAAGATGACCTTCAAAAGGTTGTTGATACTTGGAACAATTCAAAAGGCAATTTTGATACCATTCTTTCAAAACAAAAACCTCTTGATGACAAAACAGGTATCGGTTTCCAAAGTGAATTCAATGTAGGAAGTCCATCTGGTTCTCAAGGAAATGAGACAGCTGAAGTGAGTGCTAAAGAAATGGCTGAAGAAGTTGTCTATGATCAGCATCCTTCTCAAAAAGGAAAGCAAGGACTTGGTTTTATTAAAGTGCCATTTGTTTATTCGAAAAACAAATTAGACAAGTCCAAGGGTAAGCAATCTGTCAACACCTATGACACTGCTAATAGGAAGACTGAGCAACAAAGACCTGCTATCAGTCGTCCTAGGAAAATAGTGATGACTGATAACAAGTCAAAGTACTCTCAACTCAAGCCTATTAAATTTGTCAAAGGGAAGATTGCTAATCACCACCCTGCTGATAAAAGGCTTGATGGAAACATTTCTGATAATGTAAAATCTTTTGATAAAAGGCCTGCTTCAGCTAAGCCTAATATCACTAGGAAATTGCTCTATCAGCCCAAAACCAATAAGCCTATTATTAGCAAATCGGTTGTTATCAAGACTGCTGATCGTAAGAAAACTCCTAAAGAAATTGTTAAACATGTTCAAGGTTTTCATAAATGCTTATTCTGCAAAGGTCATGGTCACAAGATTCATGAATGCCTTCTGAGATTCATACCTAAACCCAAAGGGTTCACACCTCCAAAGGTTAAACAGGTATGGATTCCAAAAGGCCACTAACCCTCAGGACCTAAAAATAAACGGGGACCATATTCTTAAATGATTAAATTTCAGGAATGCTTCATGGCCGTTAATGAAGAAGAGAAAGACTTATGGTATCTGAATAGTGGCTACTCAAAGCATATGACTGGAGATCAAAGTCTTCTCTCCAATATTACTGAAGCTAAAGGTTCCTCAGTGATTTTTGGTGATAACTCCAAAGGGAAGACAGTTGGCTATGGAAGCATAGTTCGAGGAAATCTTTCCATCAGCAAAGTATCTCTGGTTGAAGGCTTGAAACACAATCTTTTAAGTATATCACAATTTTGTGATAAGGGATTAATATGTCATTTCTCTACAAGTCATTGCTTTATCAAGGATAGTGAAACCTGCACAACAATCCTAACCGAATTCAGAAAAGGAAATGTATATGTTGTAGATCTGAATACTGTGGGAAGAAAATCAAGCCTATGTTTGATTACGAAGACCTCAAGTGATAACAGTTGGTTGTGGCACAAAAGACTTAGTCATCTCAACTTCAAGTACTTATCTAAGTTATCAAAGGACAACTTGGTTGTTGGTCTACCTAAGATATCAGCAGATCACGACAAGCTTTGTAAGGCATGCCAGCTGGGAAAATTAACTAAGTCATCATTCAAAAGCAATCCATGCTTATCAACTACCAGACCGCTACAGCTCCTTCACATGGATTTATTCGGTCCAGTTACTACTACTAGCCTTGGTGGCAGCAAATATACACTGGTAGTAGTCGATGACTATTCGAGATTTACCTGGGTTGAAATGTTGTCTTCTAAAGATGAAGCCTATGACACCATAACAGCACTTTTCAGAAGACTGCAGACTCAGAAATTGGATGACATTGCTGATATCAGATCAGACAATGGGACAGAATTCAAGAACAATGGTGTGGCAAAATATTGCGATGACCATGGAATTGGTCACAATTTCTCTGCTGCTGGTACACCTCAACAAAATGGAGTAGCTGAAAGGAAGAACAGAACTCTTATTGAAGCTGGGAAGACCATGATTGCTGAAGCAAGGCTGCCTATGTATTTCTAGGCTGAAGCTGTAAATACAGCCTGCTTCACTCAAAACAGGTCTATTATCAACAGATTTCATAACAAAACTCCATATGATATTTGGAGGCAGAGCACCCAATATCAGTTTCTTCAAAATATTTAGATGCAAATGCTATGTTCTTTACAATGGAAGAGAACATAGAGGTAAGTTTGAATCCAAAAGTGATGAAGGAATATTTCTGGGATATGCCAAATTTTCAAAAGCTTATAGAGTTTATAATAAAACCTCTCTTAAAGTTGTTGAATCTGAACATGTCTCTTTTGATGAATTTGATTTTATTGGGCCACATATGGCTCCTAAGGTGTCTAATGATTCTGATGAGTATGAGACAGGCACAGAACAACCAAGCTCCAATTCTGCCGAAGCTACATCTTCACAATTAAGTTCCTTCAAGGATTAACTTGATAGAACCTCCAAGAGGTGATAGTGGACCAGCTAATGTTGACTCAGAAAGTCCAGAATCCACTATTCCTTCTACACCAGAAGTATTTCAACCTGCATTGGAATTAACGTATCCTCTTGAAAACCAAGCTTCAGACATTTCCACTTCTCAAGAACTAAACTATGTTGATACTATTAGACAAGATCTACCTGCTGAAGTTCGAGAAGTTAAAGATCATCCTATCACTCAAATCATTGGTGATCTTAATGTTGGTGTTCAAACCAGACAAGCTTCAAGAAATGAATGCATGTATTCTACAACATTTGTCTCAAACATTGAACCCAAGAAGATAGATGAAGCTCTGAAAGATCCAAGTTGGATGGAAGCTATGCAAGAAGAATTAAACCAATTTGATAGATGCCAAGTTTGGTCACTTGTTCCTAGACCCAAAGGACAAACAGTGATTGGAACAAATTGGGTTTTCAGAAACAAGATGGATGAAAATGGAAACATCACCAGAAATAAGGCAAGACTGGTAGTTCAAGGATACAGACAGGAGGAGGGAATTGACTATGATGAGACATTTGCTCCTGTTGCAAGATTAGAAGCTATCAGATTATTACTGGCCTATGCATCCTTTAAAGACTTCAAGGTATATCAAATGGATGTTAAGATTTTCTTTCTTAATGGTGAACTGCAAGAAGAAGTCTATGTGGAACAACCACCTGGATTCATGGATAATTCAAGGAAAGCACTGTATGGACTCAAGCAAGCTCCAAGGGCCTGGTATGAGACCCTTTCAAAGTTCTTGATAACCCAAGGCTTTGTGAGAGGTCAAATTGATACTACTCTTTTTGTTATGAAACATAAAGATCATTCTTTACTTGTTCAAATTTATGTTGATGATATTATATTTGGATCCACTAATGAAAATCTTTGCAAAAGGTTTGAAAAGCTTATGCAGAGTAAATTTAAAATGAGCATGATGGGAGAACTCAACTTCTTCCTAGGACTTCAAATTCAACAAAGCTCAACTGGTATCTTCATCAATCAAGCCAAATATGCAAAGGATCTTATCAAAAAATTTGGACTTGAAAATGCAAACAGTTTCAGTACACCTATGGCTACCAACTGCCATCTTGACAAAGATGAAAAGGGCAAGAAAGTGGACATGACTCTTTATATAGGTATGATTGGCTCACTTTTGTACTTAACTGCTAGTAGGCCTGACATTATGTTTGTTGTTTGTGTTTGTGCTAGATTTCAAGAAGATCCAAAGGAGTCTCACTTACAGGCTGTCAAACGAATCATCAGATATCTAATTGATACATCTAACTTGGGTATTTGGTATCCAAGGGATTCATCCTTTAATCTTATAGGCTATTCTGATGCTGACTTTGCTGCTTGTAAGGTTGACAGGAAAAGCATAAGTGGGACATGTTAATTCTTGGGAAATAGACTTATCTCATGGGCCAGCAAAAAGCAAACATCTGTTTCAACTTCAACAATTGAGGCAGAATACATAGTTGCTGGTAGCTGCTGCTCACAATTGCTGTGGATTAAACAGCAACTGGTAGATTATGAGATCAAGACTGCTGATTGCCCTATAATGTGTGACAATACATCAGCCATCTCAGTCTCTCAAAATCCTGTTATGCACTCCAAAAAAAGCACATTGACGTGAGATATCATTTCTTAAAAGATCATGTGGAACAAGGTAACATCAGCATGCAATATGTATCTACTGATCAACAGTTAGCTGATATCTTCACCAAACCACTTGATTCAACTAGGTTTGCATATCTAAGAGGAAAGCTTGGTATGCTTGATCTTAATCCTTAATCTTTTAAACACTGTCTTAATTTATTACACTTTGTCTGCTTATAGAACTGCCTATCTTATCAGCCATGTGTAACTCTGCCGATATTATAAGACAACCATGAGTAAGTATTTTTCTCTTCTGATCAGCAGTCCTCAATACGATAAAACAAAATATGCACAATTTTTTTTTTAAAAACAAACATTAAATGCGGACTTCAAAATTTATTAAATGCCATATATTGAGAATTGTCAGAGGTATAAAAAGTAAATTCACAAATTGACTGTTCACATTTTGGTTAAACCGCCTTTCGTCTTTTCAAAATTCTGCAATAACTTCAAAGTTTAAAAGCTTCAGAAATCTTCAATCTTTCATCTCGTTTGCATTTAATCTTTAATGGTGAGTAACATTACTTTCTTAAGTTCATTCAATTTCAATTTTCTTATGTTCAAAATTTTAATATTCAAATTCATATGAACTGTTTTATTCTTGCGCCATTGATGAACTACGTATGCTTGATTTTAAGATTTTCTTGCTGATTATCACTACATTATGAACATCAAATGTATGTTATGTTTTTCTCAAAGATGATTCTTCTTAAATTTCCAAAAATTGGTATCTTTGCACCTGTATTAAAACCCTGGAAATAAACCATATCGTTAAAATACCTATGTTTTGGGTTTTGATTTGAACAGTGTATGTTTCTCTAAAAGAACTACTGATTTTTCATTTTTGCATATAGGTAAAAACACAAACTTTCATTTCAGCTAGTACCGCTGATAAACTAGGACAGCTTTCCAGAGCCGTTAAAGCTGCTGAGATACCTATTAAAAACCTTCCAAGAATCAGCTATCACCCCGGGATGACTATCGATGCTGATTCAGTTCAAAGATACCCATTTGGAGAAGCACTATTAAAAGACTTAGAGGAATATGGACTTCTTCCACTTTTTTAACTAAATGACACTTACTATAGCACTGCTATTGCTGAGGAATTTTATACTAGAATGACACTTCCTCCCTCTCCTGCCTCCAAAGATGTGAAGGTGAATATGAGCTATCTTAAAGGCTACATTCGAGGCCATCTAATCAAGCTGACATACAAGGATATAGGCAATATCCTAGCACTGCCTATGGAAGGCAAATTGGACTTGACTGCTGAATAATCTGCCCAGGCTTGGGAAATGATGAGGGGATCCGTGAAACCTGAGCCTTTCTCTGAAATGTTCAGAAATTTATTTCCTGAAGGTGTATATCATATCAGTCATCTTCTTGACAAAAGCATCTTGTTCAAAAATGGATCCAGAGATATCTTCACTTTACAATAGCTGATTTGGACAAAGGCCGTCATTCTTCGCAAACAGCTGAACTGGGCTAAGATTATATTTTCGATGTTATTTCAAAGTGTGGTAGAAGTTCAAGCCAATCCGATAATGAAGAGACCCTTTGTGAGGGTGATCAATGTTCTCATGAACGGCTTCGAACAAATTGAGAAGAAAATAGCCGATGATGATCTTATCAAAGTAACAAATACCTAAGTATTTACAGTCAACAACATCACGAGATATAGAGAAGATCTCGTAAAATGGGCTACAGCTGCTGCTATTGCTGGTCCTTCTATTCAAGCTAAGAAGGGTAAGAGGAAGGTGACCTACTCTTCAGAGGGGCTTCCTGTTCAGGAGGAGCCTAAACTTCTGGGTGCTCAACTCCTTGAGGATTTTGATCTCTCCAGGCTCGATCATGATCCATATGAGCCTGATGAGCCCTCTCTAAAGAAGAAAAAACAATCATCTCTACCTCTCTCTTCCCCTACACTCAAAACATCCAAGAAACCAACCAAATCTAAAAAGGCTGTAGAAAGTGACACTTCTACTTTTCAACCAGCCAACCTTCAACCCATAAGTCAATCCTCGACTCTCCCATAAAAACAAATTTCCAAACAAGCCAAACCCAAAATCAAACAAACTCTTTTATCAACAGACGAATCTTTTGGCCTTCCCAAAACCACATCAACTGTAATTTCTTCAACATCAGAAGCTCCTACATCAGACAACCCTTCGACTATTCACATTCATTCAACTCCCACAAAGTCAAGGCATGGCAAACGACTTAAGAAAAGTGCTAAAAAGGTCAAGTTTGCGCCCTCTGCTGATCAATCATCTTCACCTCCATCTTCACCAAATCAACCTGAGCTAGCTATTCCCATACTTCCTGACTCAACTACTCCTTTTGCCCCCGTTAATCAACCAACCCTACGGACTCTCATTCCAATAATGATACTCACTGCTTCAGATGAATTACAAGATTCACCTAATATTTAATCCCTCCTTCGATCAAAACGACCTTTAACTTTTTCTTCTGACCAACCTACACCAAAGCGAACTAAACTTAACCCATACAGCCATCTTCACCAGGAAGTGCAAGAACTCCTATTCTTTAAAGATAGCCGACCAAAGCCAAATCCTGCTGATACCGATCCTTTCCTCTCTACTCTAGACTATCCCAAACGTATTCCTTGCTAGCCAATGTTTGCTGGGGAAATCCTTATCTAGTGGGGTACCTTTAATGACCCTCTTCCTCCCTCCTGGTCCTAGCAATTTTTCTCTCACAACTTTGCTGTACAAGATCTCATGATCTTCAAACATTGGACTGCTATTCACAAGGACCTAGGACTACCTCCTCCAACCAAATCAGACATTTCCCCATTTTTTTCTCTTTCAAAACCTCCTATCTATACCATTGTCAGCCATCCTTCCATTTTTACGAAGTCTTTAGTCTGCGATTTCTTTGACGTCGTTGCCACTTATATTGGATTTAACCCTCGTTTCAACTATCTTTTCAAATCCATTCGTCTTCCAATTCTCTTCTCTCTTCCTGTTTTCATTAATGCTCAATCCTACGAAGCCTATATTGAACGACTTTTTCCTGTTCCTAGCATCTGGCTCTACCTGCTTGATACTTCACCACCCAAACCATTCCCTCTCCAACCCCTTTCCAGTCGCTCCTCTCCTAGTCAGCCTCAATCTTTCGCAAGCCATTCTTAACAATCATCTTTACACTCTATATCCTCCTTCACTCAATCATCATCTCCTGCTGGTCATCCTACTTCATCTACTTTTTTCGATCCTACCTCTATAGAGGAAATTGTGAAAAATTATGACACCCTTTGTACTGCACTTTACACTTCTCTGCAACATCTCTCGGCCAAACAGTCTCATTCGACTGAAACTACAACTACATATATGGCTGACATTGTCTCTGTTTCTCGCGAAGCCAAGACAGCTGCAACAGCATGCCAGACGGCAGTTTCTGCTTGTCAAAGTGTTTTAATCGGTTATCTTTCACGCTCTTCTAATTCCTACACCGCCCTCCTCATAAACAAATGTGAGATTCTTGGTCAAGGCCTGATATCCATGATTGAGACATTCGACCTCGGCCTTCAACGGGTACTTAAATCTCAACGCAGTGCTCATCGCTCTGCCCTTTCCTCCGTTCGAACTGCATGGTCGCTCTCGAACAGGCGCTATTCTTCCATTAGCAAAGAGCTTCGGTCTAATACTTAGTCGCTTGTATCCATGAAGGAGGAGATGAGTCGTCTTATTCATAATAATCAGCTGACCATTCTGGAAATGTGTCATCTTCATAATAATCTGCTGACTGAACTGCATGAGTTAAGACTTAAAAATTTAACTCTCTCCTCAGAACTGGAAACCGTCAACTATGAACTAAAAGAAACCAAAGCTGAAATTGCAAGACTCAAAGCTGCTGCTAGTTCAAGACAAGAAGGACAAGCTTCGACTTAGCTGGTATATCTATTCTTGTCCTATGTCGAAAATTTTCTTTAAACATTGTAATTAAACTTCTTGTTTAATGAACAATGACTATTTTTAAACTTTCATGCTTTATGTTTAAATTACTTATTCTGCGTGCATGAAATTTAAACCACTGGTTTAAGGAATTATCCTATAAAGCATTTTATTCATTCGTCTTTAAACTCAGTTTTATTACAAGTGTTCCTTTGTCTAAATTCTTTATCTGTAAACACTTTGTAAATTTGAATACACTGACCCTTCTGTAAGTCTATCTAGGACATGCTCATCTAATATATTACTTCTATAGCATGTTATTACTAGAATCAGACATGGTCAGCTTCCATTGTTTATTATATAGATTTGCTTGTATCCATAACCTAAGTCTAAGTCAAGGTGACTAATGGACCTGCGTATCTGTTAGAGTGGCAACCTGTACTTAGACAAGTGCTTGTAATAGCTTAGGATTGCTCTTTGTACTTAGCCTAGTCTTTAGAGGTTAGCCTATCATTGATCGAACATGTTAAAGATCAGCTATCCTTATATCAGCCGAGTTTCACAAGTCATTGGACAAGCTCATTTCAACCAAGCTTCATCAGCAATGTTGAAGACCTAAAGCTCGTCCGATCTAGACTTGACTAGAGGCATGCCACAAAAATATTTTCAGTATTTCTTTTCGACGAAGATACAACGATAACTTGTAAGGAGCATTATATGATTCATTCCATATTAGGCAATCATCTCAGAAAAGGACATTCTATCTGCACTTATTGTCTACCTATTTTTGGTAATATTACAGAATTCAGGTTGAATCTTACAGAATCACCTATCAGAGTTCAACAACAAGATTAGAGCTGAAATTGCAAGACTCAAAGCTGCTGCTAGTTCAAGACAAGAAGGACAAGCTTCGACTTAGATTGTATATCTATTCTTGTCCTATGTCGAAAATTTTCTTTAAACATTGTAATTAAACTTCTTGTTTAATGAACAATGACTATTTTTAAACTTTCATGCTTTATGTTTAAATTACTTATTCTGCGTGCATGAAATTTAAACCACTGGTTTAAGGAATTATCCTATAAAGCATTTTATTCATTCGTCTTTAAACTCAGTTTTATTACAAGTGTTCCTTTGTCTAAATTCTTTATCTGTAAACACTTTGTAAATTTGAATACACTGACCCTTCTGTAAGTCCATCTAGGACATGCTCATCTAATATATTACTTCTATAGCATGTTATTACTAGAATCAGACATGGTCAGCTTCCATTGTTTATTATATAGATTTACTTGTATCCATAACCTAAGTCTAAGTCAAGGTGACTAATGGACCTGCGTATCTGTTAGAGTGGCAACCTGTACTTAGACAAGTGCTTGTGTCGCGACCCGCACCCGGACTCCTACATGGAATCCCGAGTCAAATCGCGAGCGGGACTCAAGAAATACGCATAATAAAAATTCCATGTGCAAAAGATGCAAGTATGAAGCATATGCATAAAACCCTGTAATGCACGTGCGATACTTTTCTTTGAAAACCATGTCAACACATCATCGGCATTAATAACAAGCCGGAAACTGAACTGATTTAAAACTTGGTTTGAATTTAAAATCAAACATATAACATAAACCTCCACGAGCAACAAGCACGGAGAACCATAACAACTTCAAATCAGAGTATGCGGAAGTAACGAATATTAGTAAATACATCACGCACGACAACCGTGTCGGCACTAACAAAAGAATATTACAGTTATAAAGACCACACACTACCCAACATTACAAAGTTTAAGTAACATTGTATTCCCTCGGCCTCACCAAAATAAATACCAAGCCCAAAAGAACAACCTGCAGAAAACGCCGAGACGAAGCCAAGACTCAACTAAGGGTTCCTCGCCGGACCGTGATCTAAGGAAAACAAATAAACATTGAACGGGGTGAGTTTAAAACTCAATAAGCTACTAATGCAACAATATGTCATACGAGATGCAAGACAATAATAAGAACAAGTAATACAGCTATAACAAGATTACATCAATCTTCGTGCATAGCAATATAAGCATCTCATAACAACACGTTACCCTACACTACACGAGAGGCTCAACGATCGCCAACCGACCCATACCAGCTTGGAAACCATGACCAACATTCGCATATGTAGGAACCATATAAGTGCGATAAGTAAACACATTCTAAAAGGATACAGTATTGAGGTACACCTCCAATATACCCAATACTTCCAACCAACCAACATATAATATACCAATGTAGGAGCCGTTGTTGACGTGCTCGATCGATGAATCAAAACCGTTAACCAATACTCACTAACTAATACTGTGTGAACCATTTTCTGTATTCACGTCGACGGGTGATCTTAGTCCCTACAACCCAAGAATCAACCACGGAATAGCTTACCAAGGTTGCGTTTATTCCATACAACAAATGGCGCTATGCCCCTACCGCGGCCAACGGTAGGAGGCCCGTGTATTGGCCTTCAATTATTACGTAGCCCCGCTCCCGCAATAATTGAGCGTCAATACACCGCCAACAAATAATCCATGGACATAACAAATGTACAAGTAGATGTTTACTTGACATTCTCAACAACAAATCAAACTCCCAAAATGTGGAGCACAACAACATTTAACATAAATGTCTCAAGTAGGTCATAATAATCCTACTCACATACTCAATCATCTCATAGTATTTACGAGAATTAAACAACAACATCATGCATAATTTCGGGTAACTAATTTTCCCGACAAACTCTCGTATCACAACGAAATCCCCAAGTCACACACGTGGTCTCATCAATTATGAAAACCTATTTGACTCCGTTAGAGTCTTTATTTGTTTCTAATGAGTTCGAATCGAAGAGAAGCCATTTATACTTCAATATTAACAAATGATACCATTTCTATGTGTATCAACCAAGACAAAACAAGTCTTTTAACATGCAAAATGTGTCATCCACGAATTTCACATGGCTCAACAATAAAACATACTCTAACATGTTGATTTCAACATATAAATGCCATTTTGCAAGGCTAAGATGTCATACAAGACATAAATAGAGAAGGAGAGGGGTAGTAGCTTACCTCTTGAAGAATTCAACCAAGGAAAATCTCTAAGAAACCCACATGCAAGCCAAGGATTGTGTTCTCCTAGTTGGTAGCTCCACAATGGTGAAGTTGGATTGTGATTTGGACAAGAATTGAGCAAACTAGTTCACTTTCTCTCTCAAGAACTCTCTCAAGCTTCTCTCTAAGTTTGCTGATGTAAATGGTTAAAATGAGAGTGTTCTATACTCTCCCATGGTGTTATAAGGGTCAAGGAGGTCAAGTTTAAGTGGTGGTGGACGTGGCTCAACCCAGGCCACAGTTCTGGAGTCAAAGGGCGCGCAGGCAAAAACAACATTCTGCATATGAAGCGATCGCTTAGAGTCAGGACAAGGCGATCGCTTTGGTACAGGGCGATCGCTTTGTGGGATACAGGGCGATCGCTTTGTTTCTAGATTCAAACTACAACTTTCTGCTTAGAGAGCGATCGCCTAGGAATAGGACAAGGCGATCGCTTTGTGTCCAGAACCATGGTACGACTTACTGCCTAGAGAGCGACCGCCTAGGAAGGAGACAGGGCGATCGCTTTGTGCCCAGTAAGTCTCAAACTGTTATAAAACTCTCCCAAAGTGGTTCTCAACAACCCAAAATGTTTCTAAGTCCAAAATGAGATCAAAATACTCATTAAAAGTTCTCAAAAAGTCTGGAACGAAGCTAGGATTACAACACAAGTTTAACACAATAATCAACATGTATCCAACAATAATTCCAAGGCATATAAAAATGCATGTAACCAATACGAGTAAGAATATGTTCAAGAAATATGCACAACATCACATGAATTTGATAAGGAGAATGATCATGCAAGTGATGCAAACGATACGGGTGTTACAGCTTGTAATAGCTTAGGATTGCTCTTTGTACTTAGCCTAGTCTTTAGAGGTTAGCCTATCATTGATCGAGCATGTTAAAGATCAGCTATCCTTATATCAGCCGAGCTTCACAAGTCATTGGACAAGCTCATTTCAACCAAGCTTCATCAGCAATGTTGAAGACCTAAAGCTCGTCCGATCTAGACTTGACTAGAGGCATGCCACAAAAATATTTTCAGTATTTCTTTTCGACAAAGATACAACGATAACTTGTAAGGAGCATTATATGATTCATTCCATATTAGGCAATCATCTCAGAAAAGGACATTCTATCTGCACTTATTGTCTACCTATTTTTGGTAATATTACAGAATTCAGGTTGAATCTTACAGAATCACCTATCAGAGTTCAACAACAAGATGAGAGCATTAAATGCATACAAATTGAAATCCTCCAAGGCTGAAGATCTCCAACGGCTACCCAAATCTCCCTGAGTATAAATAGAAGACTCAATGACAGCATTGAAGATAACTAGCGATCAATCTAACGAACCTCCTCTTACATTCTGATAGTCTTCATCTTCATCTTCAATTGCTAGTTCATAAAAGCTTCAAACCCAAATCTGTAACAACATTCTTTGGAGAGCACCATTCTTAGACAAAAAGTCTTTACTGCTCTTCATTGATTGCAATCCTTGCATTCATAGCACACGAGAATTATATCTTTCTAGATATCAATTCTCCCACAAAACACTTGGTCAACTATTTTCTGTACACGATCCATTAGTGATCTATTTTGTAAAGATTCTAGTGGTAAACTTAGTACACATTTTTCAAATCCAAAGTTGACCACTTTGGTTGTGGACGTAGCACTTATTTATAAGTGTGAACCATATTAAATCTCTTGTCTATCTCTTTTATGTTCTTGTGATTTGCTATTACTTATTAATTTCCAAAACTCCAACAGCTTTGAGAACAACTGATCTTGTCCAATCAAGATCAGCCATTTTGATATTGTTGTATACTTCACTTTATTCTGCTGCAAATTATCTTCTAACCTAGGTGAAGCAAATTTTTTAAAAAAATTCTTCAAAACTGCACCTTCTTTGCATCACAACCCCCCTACTCCATTCTACTCGGCAAAGGCACAGAGGAAGCCAGCGAGTGAGAAGAGGACATGATATGAATCATGTCGAGAACGTTGTGTTAGAATGGATGGGTTGTACTGGGATTTTGGAGCTAACGCGGTTGCACAGAAAAAATGGGCGCGGTCGCACGATGTGCGGTTGAAGTTTCCAGAATTGGCGCGGTCACGCCACTTGGGATGGAGTGGCAGCGCCGTGTCGACTTCGCTAGGTTGTGTTTTCCTTATTTGTTTGTATTTAGGGCTAGTTATTGTATCCTATAAATAAGTTGTAACCCTAAAACGTGTATAAGGTTGGAATATCTATATACAGCAGTCTTGAAACCCCAAATTATTTTTTCTCTTCCAATTCCCAATTGCTTGATAACTGATAATTGCTCAATTTTTTGTTTGCTTGTTTCAGCTGTCGCACAACACCTTAGATAATCACAAAGAACACGATATGTATTTGATGAAACTGTGACCTGTTGTTTATATTGTAGCAAGAACCTTGGTATAGGTGTTGACAATCCAATTGAAAGTCGATATGAACGCCTCAGCTCCCCTTTAAGGCACCTTAGTGCCTGGCCAGCCTAAGGCGCGAGCCGCGCCTTAGCACTCATAGTTTTGTTTTAGCGCATTCTTCTTGCTTTGATATGCCTTAGCGCGTCATGCTAGCGCTGAGGCGCCCTGATAAGTTTCAGAACTGACACAAATTACCCTTCTATCACCAAAATCTTTGGAATGAGCATGAATCAAGTTGATACTTTTATGTTAAATGTGCGGATCATCCTCAATGTGTCATCGAGCATTTTCTTGACTCCACATTTCTTGAATTAGCACATTTCTTAAACTTCTTCACGCAAGCTCTCGTAATCAGACGAGTTGGAACTTGAATCAGATCGGCATTCCATTTATTACTTAGCCTCGAGTTCTCATCATTCCCCTTATCTTGAAAAGGATTTTCCTCAAATCATCACCAACATCAAATGGCATTGACATTAAACTCACCTTGCAAATCCAATTTATAGGTGCTATCATTGACGCATTTATGGACTTGAAAAGGTCTATCTACTCTTGGAAGCTATCACACCCCGACCTGAAATCCTATACGGACTCCCGAGTCGGTGCGTGGTTTGGATCATGTAACAATAATTAGCAGGGAAAGTTCTGCTAAAAATTGGAGCTCATTTATATAATCAAGAAAAAATCTCATAAATTACTGCCTCGAGTCATTGATCTCGAAAACATCTTATAACAACTTGATCAGAGTTACACAGCTGGGTGTAATGGCATGACAACTTGTGTACCGACTACCAATCGTACATATGCGGCACATAACATTAAGGATCGTATTTATCTGATCACCACTGCTACATAGCTCTGTAGAGCTATCGTCCTGAACATCATCTCAACAGATCCCTGCTAATATATCTCACAGCGTCTTCTTACCAAACCTCAAGAAAACAAACAAACACAGAGTGAGTTGAAGACTCAAAAAGTTACTAAATGCAATTACATGGCATGTGATCATGTAGCATGTCAAGACAAGATATAACAATGCTTTAACTCTAATCTTAGTTAAAAGCAGTATATCCCAACAATAAATAATTTCATACGCACGATAGCCTCAACTGCCGCCAACTGTCCCATACCAATTGGAAACCGCGACCACCTCATACATATGAAAGCACTTTATAATACCATGTAATACTAGAGGCTCAGCAGCCGCCAACCGTCCCATACCAGTTGGAAACCGCGACCAACCAACATGCATGACTAGCATATAACAGATAACTTACAATACTCTTATTAATGTCGAGATATGCCTCAACATCTTTCTTTACATTTCGGTATTGCTACTTATGTTTGTAGTAATGGAGGGGAGTAATTACTAGTTTTTATGTTTCATGAAATATACATTGATATATATATATATATATATATAGCAAAGGTTAATACTTGTTATTTTTAGGAAATGTATGAGGTACTGGGCTCTATAAGGGATTTCAATTCTTGAAACTATTAAGTAATGACGCACACACACACGGAGATTCAAATTGAGATTGACGATGATTGAGTGGAAGTTTAGACTTGTGGCTATGTGTTGTTATTTGTTTAGTGTTGTTAATCTTACTCTGAGGCATTATGTGGTGTCATGCCGAAGCTCGACTCGTTAAAAAGAAAAAAAGTTTTGCTTTTGTTTTGTATTTATTATAGTATAGTTTAGTTGTTTTTGTTTTGTTTTCTTGTTTTACTCGAGGACGAGCAAAAGTCTAAGTTTGGGGGTATTTGATGAATGAGTATTTTACTCATTTATTGTGTATTTATCCGGCTTAGATTTAGCTAATTCTCGAGGTTTTTGTTATCTAATATTGTGTTTTAGTGTTATTTTATAGTTTCAGGGGTTTAAGGGATTAAACTTGCAAAGTTGGATGGCTTTGAAGTGATTTCAGAAGATTTCGTTACACTCCGTTAGGAATTATAATGGAAAAGGACTGTTTTGCAAAAGAAAAGTTAACGAAATGTGTACTTTTGATGGATGGCTCAAGTTTCTAGAAGAATTAATGAGGATGAAAGTCAACTTAAGACATCCCAAGTCCAATGAAGTTAATTCAAGTCAACTCATGTTGAAGAAAGTAAAGAAAAAGCCAAAAATGTCAATTTAGGGGTGTAAAGTGCAAATTGTAGAAAGCTGAAGGTAGAAAACTAAAAATCTGATTGTTCAACTTAGGGCAGCGCATGTTTTCTCCTTGGGAAGTGTGCGGCTGCTTTGGGTTATTTTTGGATAGTTTTAATGTATTGTACCCCTTTTTTCCTTGGTTGTTATACATTATTAGGTTATAAATATAGCCTTTTTAGGTTAGAATTTTGAGAGTCGTCTTGTATAATTTTTCTTTGTCTATGAAGAAAGTTAATTCAAGAATGGTTCAAGTTTTTGTACTATCAATTATCATGAGGAACTAATCTTCTTATCTAGGAATTGGAGGTAACTCTGTATCAAATATTTATGCTTTAATATAATTCTTATTCAATTCAATTGTTCTAGTCATTCATAAAAGTATTTTTATCGAATCTTTCTAAGTTGTATTTGCGTGTAGGTAATTACAACCGTTAGATTATCAGGGTTTGATGAATTGCACGATCAGAATGCATAAGTCATATGTTTGCCATCTTTTATGAATGTTCTTTCTTATTGATTCATAATCTTGCTAAGATAAGAAGGAGATTAATTGTTCCTAAGTTCTTAAAGGATCCCTGCTTGTTATATGGACGGATCAAGAAAGTATAACAATTAGGGATACTAAGCCTGCAAATCGTGATCCAAGCGTCCCAGGTTTTACCTTTGTGAACCAATCCTAGAACTGAACTGATACATAAATTAGAAAGGCATAAATCCAAGATACATAGTGAATCCCAATTCCTAGATTCTCTCCATATTTGGTAAACTTCTTATTTACTTGCTTTGATAATTTAGTTGATAATTTTAGGTGATAAATTAGTTTAAATTATTGTCAGTAGTTTTTAAGAAATCGACAAAAACCCCTGTCTTTTACTTTTGTTCGTTAAGTTATTAGTTAAACAATATTCAATCATTCTCTTGTCTCTGTGGTTCGACCCTTGTTTTTGTACAACTATACTCCGGTATTCTCGTGCACTTGTGAGGTAAATTTTTATTCATCAAGTTTTTGGCGCCGTTGCCGGGGACAAGTTAGATTGATTGAGTTAGTTTAACTGGTAACGTCGTGGTGTCTGAACTTTTATGTTCGGTCGCCGTTCACCAATCCCACGGCGGCGAATTCAACGATAATATTAATCGGGTAGGTAGGAACGTAGAGGAAGAACTAAATCGGAAGAGCATCTCGCCAAATCCCGAACGACTTGCGTTGGATCAGCAAAGCAATAACATGGCTGCACAAAGGTATATGAAGGATTATGCTCGCCCTAGAATTGACCAATCACCTTCTCCTTTGGCCCTACCTGCTGCCGCTAGGAATTATGAAGTTAAGGGTCATTACTTGAATCTCTTGCCTTCCTTTCACGGAATGGCTACAGAGGACCCTTTGAGTTTTCTCCGTGAGTTTCACGCCACTGTCGATAACCTCCCTCTTGGAGCGTTAACGGAGGAACAACTCAGGATGCGCTGTATTCCTTTCGCCTTAAAGGATGCAGCCAAAGTTTGGTGGAACACTCTACTTCCAGGCAATTTGCAAACGTGGCAGCAAGTGGCTGACACGTTCATTCAGAAATTTTATGCACATCCCACCCTGGCTGAAATGAGAAAGAAAATTATAAATTTTTCGCAAGAGCCAGGAGAGTCTTTTCATGAAACTTGGGACAGATATAAACAACTTCAATTTCAATGTCCACATCATGATTTTCCACCCTCTATCTTGTATCAACAATTTTATGATAATATTTGCCCAAGTCACCAAGCCATGGTGGACAATGCTGCAGGTGGGTCGATTCTTGAGAAAACACCCAATGAGGTGAGGGATTTGTTTGAAATGCTTGGGGCAAATTCCCAACAGAAAAGTGTGAGGGGTAAAGCAAGGGGAGTTTATGAGATTAATAACAACAGTACCTTAGATAGGAATGTGCAATATTTGATGAAAAAGGTTGAGGAGCTCTTGGCTGCGAAACCTAATATGCAAATGCCTAATGTTTATACTGCATGTTCTATTTGTGGTGTTTATTCTCATACTACTAACTCTTGTCCATCTAGTGCACAATTTCTGAATATGTTGAGGTGTTAACTCCATGAATTCGTATCCTCCAAAGCCTCGCAATGATCCGTATTCAAATACCTACAATCGGGTTGGAGGAATCATCCAAATTTCTCATGGAGTAACCCGAAACCTCTTCATCAACCCCACCACAACCGCAAGAGCAGGTGTTGGACTCAAACTCCTTTGGAGGAGATGTTCCGAACTTTATGCTCGAAAGTCGGAGGAACCATCAAGATAATGAGATGAGGTTCAAGGAATGAGCGGATGCACAAGCGGATGAAATTGAGCAAATTGGAAAATCAGATTGGACAATTGGCCAAATCCCTGCAGGGCCACAAGCAAGGAACCTTCCCAAGTCAAAATGAACAAGCAATGGCGGTTACAACACTTCGCAGTGGTAAGATAATTGGTGAGAAGGTACATTCTGATCCTTCTTCTTCTAATGGTAACTGCGATGTGAATGTTAGTGGGGAGAAGGCACAAAAGGAACCTACAATTATGGAAAGACTCCTAGCAGAACAACCTCCTTGTAAACCTTATGTGCCTCCTGTCCCGTTTCCTGGTAGATTGATAAAACATAAGATGGATAAACAATTCAAGGAAATCTATGAGATATTTTCTAAAGTCAACATAAATCTTCCTCTGTTAAATGTGATCAAGAACATTCCATCTTATGCAAAATTCTTCAAAGATCTCACTACGAGCAAAAGTCTAAGTTTGGGGGTATTTGATGAATGAGTATTTTACTCATTTATTGTGTATTTATCCGGCTTAGATTTAGCTAATTCTCGAGATTTTTGTTATCTAATATTGTGTTTTAGTGTTATTTTATAGTTTCAGGGGTTTAAGGGATTAAACTTGCAAAGTTGGATGGCTTTGAAGTGATTTCAGAAGATTTCGTTACACTCCGTTAGGAATTATAATGGAAAAGGACTGTTTTGCAAAAGAAAAGTTAACGAAATGTGTACTTTTGATGGATGGCTCAAGTTTCTAGAAGAATTAATGAGGATGAAAGTCAACTTAAGACATCCCAAGTCCAATGAAGTTAATTCAAGTCAACTCATGTTGAAGAAAGTAAAGAAAAAGCCAAAAATGTCAATTTAGGGGTGTAAAGTGCAAATTGTAGAAAGCTGAAGGTAGAAAACTAAAAATCTGATTGTTCAACTTAGGGCAGCGCATGTTTTCTCCTTGGGAAGTGTGCGGCTGCTTTGGGTTATTTTTGGATAGTTTTAATGTATTGTACCCCTTTTTTCCTTGGTTGTTGTACATTATTAGGTTATAAATATAGCCTTTTTAGGTTAGAATTTAGAGAGTCGTCTTATATAATTTTTCTTTGTCTATGAAGAAAGTTAATTCAAGAATGGTTCAAGTTTTTGTACTATCAATTATCATGAGGAACTAATCTTCTTATCTAGGAATTGGAGGTAACTCTGTATCAAATATTTATGCTTTAATATAATTCTTATTCAGTTCAATTGTTCTAGTCATTCATAAAAGTATTTTTATCGAATCTTTCTAAGTTGTATTTGCGTGTAGGTAATTACAACCGTTAGATTATCAGGGTATGATGAATTGCACGATCAGAATGCATAAGTCATATGTTTGCCATCTTTTATGAATGTTCTTTCTTATTGATTCATAATCTTGCTAAGATAAGAAGGAGATTAATTGTTCCTAAGTTCTTAAAGGATCCCTGCTTGTTATATGGACGGATCAAGAAAGTATAACAATTAGGGATACTAAGCCTGCAAATCGTGATCCAAGCGTCCCAGGTTTTACCTTTGTAAACCAATCCTAGAACTGAACTGATACATAAATTAGAAAGGCATAAATCCAAGATACAGAGTGAATCCCAATTCCTAGATTCTCTCCATATTTGGTAAACTTCTTATTTACTTGCTTTGATAATTTAGTTGATAATTTTAGGTGATAAATTAGTTTAAATTATTGTCAGTAGTTTTTAAGAAATCGACAAAAACCCCCCTGTCTTTTACTTTTGTTCGTTAAGTTATTAGTTAAACAATATTCAATTATTCTCTTGTCTCTGTGGTTCGACCCTTGTTTTTGTACAACTATACTCCGGTATTCTCGTGCACTTGCGAGGTAAATTTTTATTCATCAATTACTATGGTTAAATAGATGTTTATTTGTCATTAATTACTATTCCGTAGTGCTTGTAAATACTAAGCACATAAACACATGCTATTACTCTTTATATCACATATCGTAATGCTAACATTATAAGCAACTATCATTACTTTACTACCTTATGGAACTATGTTCGTTTCTGATTTATAATGGGTCTCATTATTATCATGTCATATTCTTATGACATTAACTTTTATTCGTGACGTGATATTTTGTATCCCGTATTCATTCCATGTACATTTTACTGTATATGTCGTAGTATTTATGACATTATAACTTTACAAATACGTCTCCCTAATATTTTAGGAACACTTCATATAATACCCACTAATCATATTCGACTCTATTAGAGTCATCAACCAATACAACTTGCTAATAGCTAGTACACCTTTATCATGGCATGAGACTATCTTTAGTTTATCATGCACATACTTTAAAATAGGAGGGGGTTAGTAACTTACCTCCCAAGTGAGCTTTCAAAAGGGTTCTCTTATCAAATATATTGCTCTCACAGTCATCCAAACTTTGAGCATCCATTTATCCCAAGCAAATGTTACCTATCAACTTTTACAAATAGTATATGAACAACTTGTCTTCTATAGCATGAGAACTATTTTTTGTCTATCATGCAATATTTAAAGACGAGGGTTTAGTAACTTACCTCTAGCGCTTTCCTTAATTAAACTTTACCAGAAATGATCTACTCGTCGAACACGTCGCTTCTACGAAAATCAGTTTATCAAAATTCTGAATAGTTAAGCATCAAACGAGCCTCATAAAAAATGATCTACTCGTCGAACACGTCGTTACTACGAAAATCAGTTTGTCCAAATTCTGAAGACCCGAGTACCAAATGAGTCTCTCACCCGAGAGAAGTGAAAGATATGTATGTTTTAGTGTGTTGTGTGTGAAAGCATATGAACAATAAGGATCTTGAAGCCCTTCATATAGGCCTAAGGTACGCAGGTGAGTCACCACCCTTTCACCCAGGTTATGACACGTGGCAAAGAGGTGTCACACATGCACGCAACAACTCATCGCGAAAGAAGAACGAGGTGTCGCGAATAGGAAGCATCTTGGCTGGGTCGCGCCATAGCACTGGCACGGCCGCGTCCGACATGAAAATTTTGCCTTTCCCCCTTATGATGGCGCGATCGCTCCATCCCCTTCACGCTGGCCTGCTTTGTTTTGAGTTTTATTCTTCTAAACTTTATCCAAACCGATCCTAGGGTGTTCCAAAACATTTTGGGATGATTATAAACTCAAACCCAAGTCCTTACAAACGTAAACCATGCCGAGAATTAACCCATTAGGGCTATAAACTAATGTTTCTCAATTCTTTCTTTTCAGGATTAATTCCAACGAGACTTAATACCAACATATTTCGATACGGGGTCTTACACCCTCCCCACCTTAATAGAATTCGTCCTCGAATTCTTTTTTCTACCTTATCATATACCAATCCTATAAACTTCCTATCTTATCCCTAGTAAGTAGGTTTTCATTACTTACTAGTGTCATATATATCCAATATACCCATACTTATAACTACAAGTTATTCACTAACATTTATATAAGCATAAGCTTATCGTACAAGTTATGTACGTTTCTCAATGAGAGTCAAGACTAACCCATATTACATGACACTTCAAGTGTCAATAAGCCTGACATATAATTTCAAGAACAATATCTTTACCTATCAAGGTGACCAATTCCATTAAGGTCGTCTAAATAAGCCATGCATATTATCATTTCATAATCACACAATCTCAATCAAGACTAAAATTTGGTTTTCTGTTCCATTCCATTTGGTCATAGGATTAGTCAACTACTATCTTATATACCAATCAACTTAGTTATTTGACGAATATCTTATGGCAACCAACTTAGGGGCCCATCTGAAGTAGTTTCCAAAAGCTTCTGTCATAAGGGTGTCAGGTAAATAACATTTAACAAATATGCTCTTGGAACTAGTCTCATGCACAATTGAACATGCAAATGTAATGTATGAATGCAAAATATCTTAAGTAGTATCCATATATACTCTTATATTCACATATAAAGAAATACCTCCTTCTCTCGCATCATGCTTGCGTCCTTATACCTGTGTATACTGTTGTCTACTGCTTGAGGTTCCTTTCTTGACCATCCATATTGTTTCCAATCTTATAGACATGATCTACTGATAACTAATAAGTTTTAACGAAAGGAGTCGTCTCCTGTACTCCGTTTAAAATCCCTTTACAACCTATAATTTTTCTTCTCCTTATTGTCGTCTCCTTATTTTCCCAGGTATGCGGTACACACCTTTGTTCCCAACTTTCCTAAATCACTTGCCACCCATGCTTGGCGGCTTCTTCTAATTCCAATACCGCAATCTTACTCAACTTCTATCACTGTATCTTAATGTAGTGAAAATATTTTCCTTTATCCACCTCTCAGTTCTCACTGAGTTAGGTTCTCCTTTTCTAACCTCAAGTTGTGCCATAGCTTCTCATTGGGCGCCTGATTCTGATTACCAAGTTAGTTCAACTTTACTATCATTCCAGTAAATAGTTGGAACATGGTCATGAGTCTCTCTAGCATCATTAGTTTCAGCCTTAGCTGTATCATTACCCTGTCTAGTTTCCATTATTATGGACACCAACACACGAACACTTAATTGCAAAAATCTTATCCCTACAATCCACCTAAACCAAGGATCCTATCCTAGCGAATAGCTAACTTAAGTTCTGATACCAACTGTAACGCCCCGACCTGAAATCTGATACGGACTCTCGAGTCGATGCGTGGTCTGGATCATGTAACAATAATTAGCAAGGAAAGTTCTGCTAAAAATTGGAGCTCATTTATATAATCAAGACAAAATCTCATAAATTACTGCCTCGAGTCATTGATCTCAAAAGCATCTTATAACAACTTGATCAGAGTTACACAGCTGGGTGTAATGGCACGACAACTTGTGTGCCAACTACCAATCGTACATATGTGGCACATAACTTTAAGGATCATATCTATCTGCTCACCACTGCTACATAGCTCTGTTGAGCTATCGTCCTGAACATCATCTCAACAGATCCCTGCTAGTATATCTCACATCATCTTCTTACCAAACCTCAAGAAAATAAACAAACACAGAGTGAGTCGAAGACTCAGTAAGTTACTAAATGCAATTACATGACATATGATCATGCAGTATGTCAAGACAAGATATAACAACGCTTTGACTCTAATCTTAGTTCAAAGCAGTATATCACAACAACAAATAATTTCATACGCACGATAGGCTCAGCTGCCACCAACAGTCCCATGCCAATTGGAAACCGCGACCACCTCATACATATGAAAGCACTTTATAATACCATGCAATACCAGAGGCTCAACAACCGTCAACTGTCCCATACTAGTTGGAGACCGCGACTAACCGACATGCATGGCTAGCATATAACAGATAACTTACAGTACTCTTATTAATGTCGAGATATGCCTCAACATCTTTCTTTACTTTTTTTGTCTGTACATGTTCTGCTATTGCAGTGCAAGTTCCTGAATAAAAACCTTTACTTGTTTCATGGGCAGTTCTACCTCTACGGGCAGCCCTTTCCTCATGATTGGTACCATGGGTGGCTCCACCTCAACGGGCAGCCCTTTCCGCATGCATAACTGGTTTGGATTTCATAGGTAGCTCCACCTCTATGGGCAGCCCTTTCCGCATGACTGGCACCATAGGTGGCTTCACCTCAATGGGCAGCCTTTACCTCTAATTACCGTCGGCTACAGACGACAACTAGGGTCGTAGCATACCAGTGTCGCCCTATTGGTTACTACAGTGAGCTACCCTCTACCCTGACCAGTGGCAGGACCATTACTGAGTCCACGGTTTTCACCGCGCATCATCATTTTTATCATGTATATATTGTCCACGGTTGTTACCGCGTATCATGATTCTCATTATGTATAACTATGTCCACGGTTTTCACTGCGCATAATGATTTTTACCATGTATTTCATGCATCAATACATTCCCCAGTAATTACTGCTGGTTCTCATTATCACAAACAAGTAGATGTTTACTTGTATTAATCTTAGGCTGTATTTCATAGTCACTTATGCAGAATTTTTACTTTTAGCATATGTTACACATATCTCATATTACTATAGTCAAATAGATGTTTATTTGTCATTAATTACTTTTCCGTAGTGCTTGTAAATACTAAGCACATAAACACATGCTATTACTCTTTATATCACATATCGTAATGCTAACATTATAAGCAACTATCATTACTTTTACTACCTTATGGAACTATCTTCGTTTCTGATTTATAATGGGTCTCATTATTATCATGTCATATTCTTATGACATTAACTTATATTCGTGACGTGATATTTTGTATCCCGTACTCATTCCATGTACATTTTATTGTCTATGTCGTAGTATTTATGACATTATAACTTTACAAATGCGTCTCCCTAATATTTTAGGAACACTTCATATAATATCCACTAATCATATTCGACTCTATTAGAGTCATCAACCAATACAACTTGCTAATAGCTAGTACACCTTTATCATGGCATGAGACTATCTTTAGTTTATCATGCACATACTTTAAAATAGGAGGGGGTTAGTAACTTACCTCCCAAGTGAGCTTTCAAAAGGGTTCTCTTATCAAATATATTGCTCTCACAGTCGTCCAAACTTTGAGCATCCATTTATCCCAAGCAAATGTTACCCATCAACTTTTACAAATAGTATATGAACTACTTGTCTTCTATAGTATGAGAACTATTTTTAGTCTATCATGCAATATTTAAAGACGAGGGTTTAGTAACTGACCTCTAGTGCTTTCCTTAATTAAACTTTACCAGAAATGATCTACTCGTCGAACACGTCGCTTCTACGGAAATCAGTTTATCCAAATTCTGAATAGTTGAGCATTAAACGAGCCTCATCAAAAATGATCTACTCGTCGAACACGTCGTTTCTACGGAAATCAGTTTGTCCAAATTCTGGGTACCCGAGTACATAATGAGCCTCTCACCCGAGAGAAGTGAAAGAAGTGTGTGTTTTAGTGTGTTGTATGTGAAAGTATTTGAACAATAAGGATTTTGAAGCCCTTTATATAGGCCTAAGGTAAGCAGGTGAGTCACCACCCTTTCTCCCAGGTTATGACACGTGGCAAAGAGGTGTCACACATGCACGCAACGACTCATCGCGAAAGAAAAACGAGGTGTCACGAATAGGAAGCAACTTGGCTGGGTCGTGCCATAGCACTGGCGCGGCTGCTCCCGACATGAAAATTTTGCCTTTCCCCCTTATGGTGGAGCGATCGTTCTATCCCCCTCGCGTTGGCCTGCTTTGTTTTGAGTTTTATTCTTCTAAACTTTATCCAAACCGATCATAGGGTGTTCCAAAACATTTTAGGATGATTATAAACTCAAACCCAAGTCCTTACAAACGTAAACCATGCTGAGAATTAACCCATTAGGGTTATTAACTAATTTTTCTTAATTCTTTCTTTCCAGAATTAATTCCAACGAGACTTAATACCAAGATAATTCGGTACGGGGTCTTACACCCTCCCCACCTTAATAGAATTCGTCCTCGAATTCTTTTTTCTACCTTATCATATACCAATCCTATAAACTTCCTATCTTATCCCTAGTAAGTAGGTTTTCTTTACTTACTAGTGTCATATATATCCAATATACCCATACTCACAACTACAAGCTATTCACTAACTTTTATATAAGCATAAGCTTATCGTACAAGTTATGTATGTTTCTCAAAGAGAGTCAAGACTAACCCATATTACATGACACTTCAAGTGTCAATAAGCCTGATATATAATTTCAAGAACAATATCTTCACCTATCAAGGTGACCAATTCCCTTAAGGTCGTCTAAACAAGCCATGCATATTATCATTTCATAATCACACAATCTCAATCAAGACTAAAATTTGGTTTTCTGTTCCATTCCATTTGGTCATAGGATCAGTCAACTACTATCTTATATACCAATCAACTTAGTTATTTGACGAATATCTTTTGGCAACCAACTCAGGGGCCCATCTGAAGTAGTTTCCAAAAGCTTCCGTCATAAGGGCGTCAGGTAAATAACATTTACCAAATATGCCCTTAGAACTAGTCTCATGCACAATTGAACATGCAAATGTAATGTATGAATGCAAAATATCTTAAGTAGTATCCATATATACTCTTATTATCTCATATAAAGAAATAACTCCTTCTCTCGCACCATGCCTGCGTCCTTATACTTGTGTGTACTAATGTCTACCGCTTGAGGTTCCTTTCTTGACCATCCATATTGTTTCCAATCTTATAGACACGATCTACTGATAACTAATAAGTTCTAACGAAAGGAGTCGTCTCCTGTACTCCGTTTAAAATCCCTTTACAACCTATAATTTTCCTTCTCCTTATTGTCGTCTCCTTATTTTCCCAGGTATGCAGTACACACCTTTTTTCCCAACTTTCCTAAATCACTTGCCACCCATGCTTGGCGACTTCTTCTAATTCCAATACCACAATCTTACTCAACTTCTATCACTGTATCTTAATGTAGTGAAAATCTTTTCCTTTATCCACCTCTCAGTTTTTACTGAGTCAGGTTCTCCTTTTCTAACCTCAGGTTGTGCCATAGCTACTTATTGGGCACCTGATTCTGATTACCAGGTCAATTCATCTTTACCATTATTCCAGTAAATAGTTGGAACATGGTCACGAGTCTCTCTAACATCACTAGTTTCAACCTTAGATGTATCACTACCGTGTCTAGTTTCCATTATTATGGACACCAACACACGAACACTCAATTGCTAAAATCTTATCCCTACAATCCACCTAAACCGAGGAACCTATCCTGGTGAATAGCTAACTTAAGCTCTGATACCAACTGTCACGCCCCGACCCAAAACCTGATACGAATTCCCGAGTCGGTGCGTGGTTTGGATCATGTAACAACAATTATCAGGGAAAGTTCTGCTAAAAATTGGAGATCATTTATATAATCATGACAAAGTCTCATAAATTACTGCCTCGTGTCATTGATCTCGAAAACATTTTATAATAACTTGATCAGAGTTACACAGCTCGGTGTAATGGCACGATAACTTGTGTGCCGACTACCAATCGTATATATGTGGCACATAACTTTAAGGATCATATCTATCTGATCACCACTGCTATATAGCTCTGTAGAGCTATCGTCCTGAACATCATCTCAACAGATCCCTGCTAGTATATCTCACAGCGTCTTCTTACCAAACCTCAAGAATACAAACAAACACAGAGTGAGTCGAAGATTCAGTAAGTTACTAAATGGAATTACATGGCATGTGATCATCAAGACAAGATATAACAATGCTTTAACTCTAATCTTAGTTAAAAGCAGTATATCACAACAACAAATAATTTCATACGCATGATAGGCTCAGCTGCCGCCAACTATCCCATACCAGTTGGAAACCGTGACCACCTCATATATATGAAAGCACTTTATAATACCATGCAATACCAGAGGCTCAGCAATCGCCAACCGTCCCATACCAGTTGGAGACCGTGACCAACCGACATGTATGGCTAACATATAACAGATAACTTAAAGTACACTTATTAATGTCGAGATATGCCTCAATATCTTTCTTTACTTTTCTTGTTTGTACATGTTCTGCTATTGCAGTGCAAGTTCTTGAATAAAAACCTTTACTATTTTCATGGGCGGCTCCACCTCTACGGGCAGCCTTTTCCTCATGACTGGTACCATGGGTGGCTCCAACTCAACGGGCAGCCCTTTCCACATGCATAACTGGTTTGGGTTTCATGGGTCGCTCCACCTCTATAGGAAGCCCTTTCCGCATGACTAGCACCATGGGTGGCTTCACCTCAATAGGTAGCCCTTTCCCATGCCTCTAATTGTCGTCGGCTACAGACGACAACTAGGGTCGTAGCATACCAGTGTCGCTCTATTGGTTACGACAGTGAGCTACCCTCTACCATGGCCAGTGGCAAGACCATTACTGAGTCCACGATTTTTACCGTGCATCATGATTTTTATCATGTATATATTGCCCACGGTTGTTACCGCGCATTATGATTTTCATCATGTATAACTGTGTCTAAGGTCTTCACCGCGCATCATGATTTTCATCATGTATAACTGTGTCCACGGTTTTTACCGCGCATCATGATTTTTACCATGTATTTCATGCATCAATACATTCCCAAGTAATTACTGCTGGTTCTCATTATCACAAACAAGTAGATGTTTACTTGTTATCTCTTATCTGGCTTTATGATCAAGTAGATGTTTACTTGTATTAATCTCATGTTGCATTTCATAGTCACATATACAGAATCTTTACTTTTAGCATATGTTACACATATCTCATATTACTATGGTCAAATAGATCTTTATTTGCCATTAATTACTTTTTCGCAGTGCTTGTAAATACTAAGCACATAAACACATGCTATTACTCTTTATATCACATATCGTAGTGCTAACATTATAAAAAACTATCATTACTTTGCTACCTTAAAGAACTATTTTCGTTTCTGGTTTATAATGGGTCTCATTATTATCATGTCATATTCTTATGACATTAACTTTTATTCGTGACGTGATATTTTTTATCCCGTACTCATTCCATGTACACTTTAATGTATATGTCATAGTATTTAGGCTTAAATCGCAATTTGGTCACCTTACTTTAACAAAAAATTCATTACGCTCACCCTACAATTTTTTTTCTCAATTTCATCACTATACTTGACATAAATCCCACGTTAATCACTCCATCCAGATTTTTGGATGAAAAACTTACTGTTTTTTTTAAATTTCAAAAATACCCTTACTAATAACTATCAATTTAATCACTGCACTTAGACATAATTATCAAGTTCATCCCTCCATCCTGATTTTTGAATAAAAAGTTTAAAATTATACTAAAAATCCAAAAATGTCATTACTAAAATATTAAAATTCATTGCAACCAAGAACAAACAAAAACCCAAAAATTGAGCAACTAGGGAAGAAGATCAAACACCTAAATCAACATCTCTTCATTCCAAGCTCAATCTGCACATACCCTCTAGCTCCTTCAAGAACCCCAAATCAATCCAATTTTTTGAAATCCAAATGGACCAAAATCATAAAAGACCCACAATCCTTCTTAAAACACTCAGCGAAGAAATCATCAGAATCATAACGCTAGGCTCAATTGCCATAACACACATATGCCAATCTGTCGAAATTTCACGGTAACGTCTGTCAGAGTTACCAGGGCCGCTGCATCGATTTCAGCCTAGTGTCGTACCCTCGACGAAAGAAAGTTTGATGAGCCCACTACTATGGTTGACGTGATCGACCACGATTTTCGGCAATGGCCCTTTAGCTCACTTCTAGCCGAATTTTCCTCCTAAAATTCATCCTCAACTCGATCTTCATCATTCTCATTTTTATCAATCAAAAGATCCATTCGGATATTCAATAACAGGCTATTTCATACTGGTTAGAGAGATGATTCAGATTTAATCTACCTACCCAGAGCTGACTAAAATGAGAAAGTGATAGCTTGTGATTTGAGCATGCCGGAAGAAAAAGGTGATTCGGGATCGGAGGGGGTGGATAGAGTGATGGGAGGTGGATGGGATCGGAGGGGGAGATCGGAGAGAGGGTGGAGAGAGTCGTCGTCACCGTCGAAGCCTTTGAAGTCGACAATGGCGGAATTGGGGTTGTTGGAGTGGGGGAAGTCGGAGACGGGAAGGAAAGTGATGGGTGAATGGTTTTGATTGTTTAAGTTTTTTTTTATCTGACCAATTAATGTAATAATTACTAATCCTAATTTTGTTTGAACACTATTACTAATCCTAATTAAATTAACATTAATATTTAATCTATTACTAATCCTAATTAAATTAACATTAATATTTAATATTATAACGACGTTGAGATAAATGACTAATACTTTTAATTAGATTAAGATAAAAATTTGTTATAATTAAATTCCTTAGAAATTTTCCATAATACCCTTGAAAAATGGTATGTACCACATGATTAACTTAACGGATTTTTTCTAGTGGTGTCATTAACCCTTATTTAAATATCTATAATTACTTATAAATAATTTATAATAATATTTTAAACTTACTTTATTCTACAATAATAACTATCTCATAATAATTTAATGCATTTGTTTAATATAATTAGTTTTATATAAAAAATAGTCAAGCTAAAGAATTTATTGCTTTAGAAAACACCAACATAATCTTTTATTAATTTTGATTAAGAATTCTGATAAGTTAACCTAATTTTTGTTTAATATTTTTAAGAATTAGTCTAAAATTATATTATTTTATTATATTTGAAATAACTTATTTAACTGATTTGATTATTTTAAATATTTTATACACAAAATTTTATACTAGTAATCTTAATGCATTTTCTGTCAAAGTAGGGTGACTAAATAGAAATTTAAGGTAAAGGGCACTTTAATCTTTTTGCAGCCCTCCATCCAACAAAACTAACGGAAGTTAAGCGCGGTGAGCTTATTGACTCAACATGTCAAGTATAGTGATGAAATTGAGAAAAAAAATTGTAGAGTGAGCTTAATGAATTTTCTGTCAAAGTAGGGTGATTAAATTCTGATTTAAGCCTAGTATTTATGACATTATAACTTTACCAATGTGTCTCCCTAATATTTTAGGAACACTTCATATAATACCCACTAATCATATTCGACTCTATTAGAGTCATCAACCAATACAACTTGCTAATAGCTAGTACACCTTTAATTATGGCCTGAGACTATTTTTAGTTTATCATGCACATACTTTAAAATAGGAGGGGGTTAGTAACTTACCTCCCAAGTAAGCTTTTGAAAGGGTTCTCTTATCAAATATATTGCTCTTACAGTCATCCAAACTTTGAGCATCCATTTATCCCAAGCAAATATTACCCATCAACTTTTACAAATAGTATATGAACTACTTGTCTTCTATAGCATGAGAATTATTTTTAGTCTATCATGCAATATTTAAAGACGAGGGTTTAGTAACTTACCTCTAGTGCCTTCTTTAATTAAACTTTACTAGAAATGATCTACTTGTCGAACACGTCGCTTATACGGAAATCAGTTTATCTAAATTCTGAATAGTTGAGCCTCAAACGAGCCTTATAAAAAATGATCTACTCGTCAAACACGTTGTTTCTACGAAAATCAGTTTGTCCAAATTCTGGATACCCGAGCACCAACTGAGCCTCTCACCCGAGAGAAGTGAAAGAAGTGTGTGTTTTAGGGTGTTGTGTGTGAAAGTATATGAACAATAAGGATTTTCAAGCCCTTTATATAGGCCTAAGGTAAGTAGGTGAGTCACCACCCTTTCTCCCAGGTTATGACACATGGCAAAGAGGTGTCACATATGCACGCAACGACTCATCGCGAAAGAAGAACGAGGTATCGCGAATAGGAAGAAACTTGGTTGGGTGCGCCATAGCACTAGCGCGGCCGCGCCCGACATGAAAAATTTTCCTTTCCCCCTTATGATGGCACGGTCGCTCCATCCCCCTCACGCTGGCCTGCTGTGTTTTGAGTTTTATTCTTCTAAACTTTATCTAAACCGATCCTAGGGTGTTCCAAAACATTTTGGGATGATTATAAACTCAAACCCAAGTCCTTACAAACGTAAACCATGCCGAGAATTAACCCATTAGGGTTATAAACTAATGTTTCTCAATTCTTTCTTTCCATGATTAATTCCAACGAGACTCAATACCAAGATAATTTGGTACGGGGTCATACAGAAGCAACTTAAATCGCCTTTGGGCTGGAAATCTTTTTTCATCATGTGCAACCATACCTGATCTCCAAGTTCAAAAACCAGCTTCTGATGCCCTTTATTTGCTTGTGTTGCATATTGCTTCATTTTTCTCTCAATGTTGAGCCTCGCCTTCTTATGCTTAACAAGTTCAGCCTTCTTTTGTCTGTCTAAATTAGCACACTTAGAAACAGGTAAATGTGATAAATCCAAAGGGGTTAGCAGATCAAAACCATAAACAAGTTCAAATGGTGAAAATTTAGTAATAGAACGAATAGTATGATTATAAGCAAACTTAAGATGTGGCCGACGCTCTTCCCATGTGTTCATGTTCTTTGAAATAATAGCACAAGGTTATATTCACTACTTGTGTTTGTCCATCAGTTTTTGGGTGACAAGTAGTAGAAAACAACAATTTAGTTCCTAACTTACACCATAAAGTTTTCCATTAGTAACTCAAGAACTTAGCAATTCTAGGGATACCATGAAGTCTTATAATCTCCCTAAAGAACAAGTCAGCAACATGTGAAGCATCATTAGTTTTGTGCCATGGGATAAAATGTGCCATTTTATTAAACCTATCCACAACCATAAAAAAATTCATCCCTGCCATACTTTGACTTAGGCAAACCTAATACAAAATCCATGGAATATGAACCTAAGATTCACTAGAATGGGCAGTGGCATGTACAATCCATGAGGTTGCACTCATGATTTTTGATTGTCTACATGTGACACAACGACCACAAATTTTCTCAACATCTCTTTTCATGTATGGCCAATAGAAGTGTTCTTACAACATAGATAAGGTCTTAGCCACTCCAAAATGTCCTATCAATCCCCCACCATGAGATTCTCTTACTAGCAATCACGCAAAGAATAGTTAGGTATACGTAACTTGTTCTCTCGAAATAGAAATCCATCATGCCGAAAGTACATACCACATGTAATTTTTTCACAGTTTTGTAACTCCTCACTAAAGTCATGGTCACCAACATTGTAGGTCCACTTAGGTAACTGATAAGGCTAGACGGGGGGGGGGGTGTGAATAGCCTTAAAAAATTCTTTGAGAAATTTTAAAACCTAAAACTTGGCAGCAAAAAAGTAGGTTTTAAAAGATTAGTCAACTTAATCAATTGAGATGGTCAGTTGATAAATCAGCTTATGAAGAAACTTTGATGAATAGACTAATGTGTGTTACTTGACTGATTGAAGTTTTATGTAATTTAGCAATGCTTAAAGTTTTGGTCAGTTGGTCAAAGAAAGTAAGTAGAGTAAAATAAATGAACACAAGATGTAGAGTGGTTCACAGTATAAAGACTGTTACCTCCACTACCAAGTTGGTCAAACTTAGATTTTGAAGTGCACTAATATTAATAATCCTAGTTGATCACTAATGGATCAGTGTACAACAAGACCAGTGAATATAGAGATTGAATGTTCAACAAGAACAAATCAATCTCGTGTGTTACAATCAAAGATCCCTTAAAAATTAAGTAGTTAGGATGGATGCTTTATAATGATTGAACTAATAAAGGCAATACAAAGAGAAGAGAATGAAACAATAAAAGCTCTAAGTGATTCGCTCTTTAATGTAGAAGTTCAAGTATTCTTGAAGTGTTATAAATTTCTTTGAATGCTTGAGAGCTTCGAATAATTGGTTGAGTTATTCTTAGGGCTTCTGTGGCTTTATATAGGCAGAGATGGGCTTGTGGCCATTGGAAGCTTTTGACTTGCAACTGTTAGGTCTCAGGGTGCTCAAACAGGCTAGAAGGGGGGGGGTTGAATTTAGGTTGCGTTGTCTAGAAGAAGTTGTTGCTTTCAACGGGGCTCTCCAATTTTTCCCCTTAAATGAAGGTGCTTGCAGTGGCACATGCCTACTTAACACACAAATGTGTTAAAACCTACTTAACACACAAATGTGTTATTTTAACGATAAAATGAATGTGAATGAAACAAAAAAATAATTTTATAATAGATTTGAGACAAAAAAAAAATTGATTAACCAAACCTAAAAAAAACCAATAATTGAGTGACTTTGTTTGTATGTTTTCCTGCAAATTTCTATAATCCTCAAGAATATAAAACTAAAAAGGCTTAAATACCAATTTGGTCACTCTACTTTCACCCAAAATTCATTAAGCTCACTTTACTTCTTTTTTTCACACTTTGATCACTCTACTTGGTCAGGAGAATCAATAAGCTCACTCAATCAATGAGCTTATTGATTGAAAAAGTTCAAGTAGAGTGATTAAAGTGTGAAAAAAGAAGTAAAATGAGCTTATTGAATTTTTTGGAAAAGTAGAGTGGTGAAATTGGTATTTAAGCCAACTAAAATCGACTAAGAATGTTGAGTTGTAAACTAAATGAGTGGACAAAAATTTTAGGGACCAAGATGAAAATTAAGAAAGTCCTAGATCCATTACAAGAAATTAACATAAATTCAGGGACTAAATTAATTATATATACTACTATCATATTACTCCTTAAAGAGAAAAAAAAAATGTTCAAGCACAATATCATTGCGTGAGAACACACACACACACACACACATCAATTGTAACCGCTCTCTGTTGTTAGTGCGATTTCTCTCCCGATCTGATAGCAATGGCGGCACCGGACCTCTTATTCGGTCTGAGAAATAACTTCTATTTGGGAGCATACCAGGCTGCCATTAACAACAGCGATGTCCCCAACCTTCCCCAAGAGGATTCCATCGAGCGGGACTGCCTCGTTTACAGATCTTATATTGCCCTTGGCAGCTACCAGGTCCGTTCCTCCCCCCTCTCTCTCTCTCTCATATGTGATTTTCTTTTTTCTTACTTAATCGATCCGATCAGTGTTTTTGTTCCGCAGCTTGTGATCAATGAGATCGATGCTTCCGCTGCAACGCCACTCCAAGCCGTCAAATTGCTTGCTTTGTATCTTTATAGCCCCGAAAATAAGGTTCTTCTTCTTCGATCTCAGTTTGTTTATGGTTCCGAATGATAATTCATGGTTATTTTAGCCCAAATTTCATTGAATAATACTCTCTTCGTCCCAAAATGGGGGTCCTTTTAGCTTTTGGAACCTGCTAACCAGTACTTGTATGACACAAATTAAGGTTTCCCAATTAGGAAATTTATTACATTGGGAATCATTGAGAGTGTTTCCAATAATTTAAGCCATAGGGCACTTGTTAGCGAAACCGATATTGGTAGGTAACGAAGGGGAATATAGTAATTTCATACAAAAGTGGACACTCATTTGGGGACTTTTTATTTTTATTTTTAAAGGGATACTTATTCTGGGACAGAGGGAGTAGTTCAAAGTGCATGAAAAGGAATTGCGAATGTTGCTTAGGGAACTAGAAATCACTGTGCTATTAGAGTTGAAATTTGGATCTTAGATTGATTTGCCTACATCGGAATGAGAAAGTGGGATTTTTCAGCTTGGTGATTTTGTGCTTCTTAATTTTACAGGCGTCAACAATCTCAAGTCTCCAAGAGTGGTTGGCTGACCCAGCCATTGGGAATAATCCGATGTTGAGGCTTATTGCGGGCATCATATATATGCATGAACAGGATTATGTTGAGGCTCTGAAACACACAAATGCTGGGGGGACTATGGAGCTGTGAGTCTTTAGCTTCTTTTACTCAACTTCTCTTGTACAGGAAATATATATATATATATTTTTTCATTTTCTTTAAGTTTCAATGTTTTTCCCCTAAATTTTTAGATACATTGTTATTTGTTGATATGCCTTGCACAATATTTTTCAGTTTCACTTCTTACCCTCTATAGCTTTTGGTTTTGAAGCATGTCTTCGTTGTCATCAATCAATCTTCCTCCAATCCTTTTTGGTTTCTTGAAAACGTTCAAAATGCCACCTGTAACCTTGCCCTTAATCATCCCTTCCCAATGACTGCCAATCATTTTTTTGGTTGTTGCCAATGTTCAAGCTTGAGACCCCTCCCTAAGGAAGATCCCTAGGCACAAGTTCAGCAGGCATTGGACTAGCCCCCTCGGATCTGCTTCCAATCTTGTGATCTATTTTTATTGTCTAAGCTGCTGTCTCCATTTTTCTATTTCCATTTTATTTCCATTCGCGTTATCTTTACTTGCCTTACCTTCTTATACTGCTAGTTAGTGGGTTCCTATGACTTATGGATTCTTCCATTGTTTTCTTGAAAACCATTTGGTTCCTGTTAGCAGGTGACTCAAAGTGTCTTCTGCTTTCAATAATTGCAGTGTGTAGTCTCTCTACTGTTTGTATTTTTTTCTTTCCTACTTCTTGTAAGGGTTCAGCCATCTGAAGCAAAGAACTGGTAGAGGTCATTTGTACTCCTTAGTTATTGGTACCGACAATTGTGTTGATTTTATTTCTGGGGAGCGAGGATGCTTAAAGAAATTGGGATCCGAAGTTCAACCACACCCGAGCTGTATGAAGTTGCATGGGTTATTACTACAAAGCTATGGGTGAATAAGCATTGCGTAGTGACATTCTCCGTGGGCAGGCTTACCAAGATAGTCATTGTTATGTTTTGCCACTTACGCCTTTTCATTTTCCTTTTTTTGGGGGATAAGTCGACTTGCGCTCTTTCACATACAGTTAGGGAGCCTGTGAATATTAGGGATTCTGATACATAACATTCAAGGCATGCCAACACATATTGCTCCTTAATGGCAACACGAGGTACTCTCTCACTTGTGTTGCAAATGGGCTGACATTGAAGTTGAAGAAAAATTCCCTCGTGCAGACATTGAAGTTGTAGAAGAATTCAGTGGTTATATATCGTGTTTCTAGTTTGAACGGTCTTCTTGGTTCCGTTATAACTTGCAGGAGTCGAGATCTTTTCAGGGAGGATAGTTGATCAGGACAGAATAGCTACATGGACTCGTGTGATTGAATGTGGTAGCTCATCGAAAGCCCAAGGGATGCGTGCCATCCAACAAACCTTGTGTATTAGAGTTAATTATTTTTAGTGTTACTCTATATTGAGTTGCTCTATTAAATAGGTAAATTATTGTTCTTTCATGATAATACTGCAAGCCTACTGCTATTGATATTAGCTTAATCCTAGCCTTAGTCCTATACTCCTAATATTAGGAGAGAGGTCGTAGCCTATAAATAAACTTGTAATCCCTCGAAGTTATTAAGAAAGTTGATTACTGGATTGATCTTTGAGCTAATTGCGTGTTCTTTTCTCTGTGTTCTTTCTTCTTTTACTTTAATTCGTACTCTTTCTTACGCTTCCACCATCAATAATTTGCCTTCATTCTTATAGTGGTCTTGCAACTTCAATGATATTGCATTCCCTAAAAGCCATTGTTTCCCTTATATTTCCTTTTCACTTATTGTCCACATTGAAGTTTCCATCTGTTTTTACCTCTTAATATAACTGATCTCTTCATTGCTCATTCCGTCACTTGCATTTTGCACTCATTCATTCTTTGAATAGTTCTAATTTCTTTTCTCACACGTGCTATGGTTGTCACATTTTTTAAATGGTGATATTACTATGGTTTTAGTAATCACATACATATTGTGGTTTTGCAACTTCAATGACACTGCATTCCTATAGTGGTCTTGCGACTTAAATGGCCATCAATAATTTGCCTTTATTCTTATAGTGGTCATGCACCTTCAATGACATTGCTTTCTCTAAAAGCCATTGTTTCCCTTATTATTTCCTTTTCACTCATTGTCCACATTGAAGTTTTATCTGTTTTTGCCTCTTAATATGGCTGATCTCTACATTGCTCACTCCTTTACTTAATTTTGCATGCATTTATTCTCTGAATAGTTCTAATTTCTTTGCCCACATGTTCTATGGCCATCACATTTTTTAAATGGTGATATTACCATGTTTTCAGTAATCTTATACATATAGGTTTTCTATATTTCTTTTATGGGGGCTAGGGTATGTAGAGTTGGCATCAAAAGTAGGAATGCAGTTGAGTTGACCTTTGCATTAAGAAATAATATGTTGAGAATGTTTGTCCTTTATTTTAAGCCTGATGGCCCTGTTTCTTTTTCAGGACTGCTTTAAATGTCCAAATTTTCCTTAAGATGCACAGATCAGATTATGCTGAGAAGCAATTGCGGATCTTGCAGCAGATTGAAGAGGACCACACACTAACTCAACTTGCAAATGCATGGCTAAATTTGGCAGTGGTAGATATCCTTTTGTCATGTTATCTTGTAAAATTGAATGTTCTAGTTTGTAAAACTTTTGCTGTTCTGGAGATCAGGGTGGTTCAAAGATACAAGAAGCATATCTCATTTTCCAAGATTTCTCTGAGAAGTATCAAATGACTAGTCTTATCCTAAATGGGAAGGCTGTATGCTGCATGCACATGGGGAATTTTGATGAAGCGGAATCATTGTTACTAGAAGCACTGAACAAGGTAAATTTCCAGTTTATTTTAATCTCTTTGTTGAGGTTCCTTGATCACCCAAGCGTGATTTTGACGGTCATTCAGTCACATTTATACAAGAATATAGTAGTATACGCAACTAGCTTACCATCTTTATGAAACCCCAACATGTTTGTAGATTTGGGATTGATATTTTTTTGAACCTTTATTTAGTTTTATGGGGAGGAGGGGAATAATCCTCAGTTATCCCCATTCCCCGAGTCATATTCTTGAAGTTGTCCATAATTATGCCACATGTCTCCCCTAATGTTTGCTTACTTTATCCCTAGCTTTCTCTCTCCAATTATTACATATTTTCTTGTAGGCTTATAATTTATCCCCACCCAACTATGTTATTCTCTGGTTCTTGATGCAGGATACGAAGGATCCGGAGACATTGGGCAATCTGGTTGTATGCAGTCTTCATCTTGGAAAACCATCTTCACGCTATTTGAGGTATTGAATCTGTTGTTAGAAAGAAAAGAAGATAGGCAGATTTAGGAATTATTTCATGACGATTACCTTAGATTTCAGGGATTCTTATTGTTAATATTGTGAATTTGTATTCGTCTTTGAGTCAGCTGCTTTTCTTTTCCCTCTTTTTGTTTTCGGTTGATAATTAGAAGTTCCATTGATAGGGGGGATAAAAATATGCACAAGGTGGATTGAATACATGTGGAAAAAATACAAAGAGTAGTTTTCCCCAATTTATTGGTTCGGTGCGAGGCTCACTTATATTATACACAAGGAGTAGATGCACCATTTCCCCATGATTTGAGCGAGATGAATAACAATACAAAAATCACCTATTCATTGCGTAGACTGTTTTGTATATGGCATGAGAGAAGTCCAAAGTAGGAGACTTATTGTCTATCTTTTTCACAGTAATCATTGAGCCTCTATTCTTTATACTTTCTGTTTTGTTTTTTATTGGCCAACTATAAATAATCTACTCCCTCTGTCCTAAATTATTGTTCAGTTTGAACCAGCACATGGATTAAGAAAACACAATTGACTCTATTATTAATTTTTGTATTTTTGTAATTTTCCACTAACCCTTGATTGCTTGTAAGTTCCAAGTGTCAAATTGTCCCATGCAGTGGGTCCCATAAGTTAAAAGTAAAATTTGAAAGGGAAAAATGTTAAAAATGTTTTTTTAAAAAGGAAAGTTTCAAACAGGACAAATTTTTTTTTTAAATGGATGAAAAAGGAAAGTTGGACAATAACTTAGGAATGGAGGGAGTATAACATTATCTTTCAATTATAACACCGAGGATAGTTTTAAGTAATTTTGTAATCATGCTTTCGAATTACCAAGAAGACTTCTGATCATTATGTTTTGGTACTTGCTGAACATTGTTAAATCTGTTTGATGGCTTCGTCATTTGGGGATGTTACAAATTCTATTCCGGGAGTTGTTTTGTGTTGTATTTTCTCTATTATCTTATTAGTTGAGAAGTCATGATGACATTGCACCTGAATGGTATCTGGTTGCTTTTAGATGGTACACACCTTTGGCACTCTGTCACTGACACATGTTTGGTATTTTATTTTTGCCGCCAAAATCTCTTCACAACCTTTTTCTTCAGCAAGCACAGTTGGACGAAGGTGGTAATGAACAAACACATTTCCATGTCTTAACTTGTACCATTAAGTTTAATTGCTATACTTAAAGCAACAATCATTCTGAACATGGAAATTGTTACTAGGGGGCTTTTGGAGAATAATGGAAATTTCTCTGGTCTGTTCTCTTTCCATCCTTTTTTGAGAAGGAGAATCGAGTTGAGAATATCATCATTTCCGAGTCTCTGACTTCCCAATATAGAAAGAGGGATTGGAAAACTGGGATTTATGGGGAATGTGGTTTCTTTCAGTTCAATTTTGGTGTCTAAATATTGTTGATAAGTCCTCTGAAGAATCTTACGTAGAGTTACTGTAACTTGTAATATTTATTTTTGCAGCCAGTTGAAACTGTCACATCCAGACCACATGCTAGTCAAAAGAGCATCATCTGCAGAAGAGAGTTTTGACAGAGCTGTTCAAACAGTTACTTGAAGGGTCGATGAGGCTATCTTGGTCTAAATTCTTCCTTGTACGGGAGCGGCTCTCTTGGTCCTTTGTAACCTAGTAGAAGAAGAATACATGAGTTGACAAATTTATTATCATCCACAATATGCCTGCAACTTTTCAAGTATGCTGCTTAATATTGTTTTTTTTTTTTTTTCTTGAGAACTTTCCTTCTTCTCTTTGCCTTTATGGCAGTGTTGCAATTGTACGAGCAAAACAATTGATGAAATGTGTTGGTTACGGATTATACTGCCTACTTGGTACACGTTTCTTTCTTATGTGTAGATTGACAACCACTTCTTTTTGAAAGAACAATCTGGGTTCTTGTTCTGTGTTATGTTGTGGGATCAGTTTTGGAGATTTTTTTTATTCCTTCTGTTGATAGGATGGTTCTCTTTAGCAACCATAATGCCTGCATAAAGACCAGGTTCAGCTGAATTTACAGAAAATATTGAGTTTAAATTTGAGTTAACGTACTATTTGTCTTCTCAGAAACATGAATCGGAAGCAATGAAGCCTGAGTTTCAGCTGAACTTTTGACCCACCAAGTAGTGGTGGCATGGATCTCGTCAACTAGATTTCTAGATTATTGAGGATCAGTAACTGCAGCAACATTTTGTCCCTTAAGCCGTGGAAAAAGTTCTAATCATGCACATTCCTATTTCACTGGCTTTTGACTCGACGTTTTGGGAGAAATCAAGGAAAATATTTTGTCCCTTTGGTTGCGGAAACGTACGTTCTAGTCATACACATTCCTATTTCACTGGCTTTTGACCCAACGTTTTGGGAGAAATCAAGGAAATGTACACATGATGATGATAAGTGGGTATATTATCAAGCGATATAACATCAAATTGGACAAAAGGAAATGTCTTTTTGATGTTCTCCCGCAAGATTTTTGGAAAAAAAGGTATGTCTTTAAAGTTTTACCCAAAAACAACTTTTTTTAATGTGGAGAAGTAATAGTAGACATTAACCCTATAAATAGCAATTTAGGTATAAGAAATTGCTGAATATGATTAAGGCGTCGAATAGGATGCATGAAAAGTGAAACCATAGAACATGTGCTCCTCGAATGTGCAGATAGAGTCTAAAGAGTAAGACTGAATTCTAGTGCAATGTCACGTGTTAGAAGACTAAGATCCATTTGGAAAATCAATCATTCTTTTTGGTTGGCCCATATCTAAAAGCCCTTCCCTTCTTACCGAGTTCAGATCACTTGTTTCACAAGTGTGCCATTAGATTAAAATCATCACATGAGTCTTTGACTTTATTGAGTCCATGTAATAGTTTAGTCTAGTGGCACAGTGATTTGAGCTCCTTCTTACCATAGTGAAAGGTTCATTGGAATGTGGCATCTACTTTTGCAAAAAAATTCTTTTTTGAGAAATTAAAACTTTAATTATGCAGACCAAATAAATCACGATGCGAGTCCTTCCCTAGCCTTGCCCTCATGTGCAATATTTACATACTCCCTCTGTTCCAGTTAAAAAGTCCACATTTCTTTTTTAAAAGTCAACATGCGACTAAATCAAATCAAAATTTTACATAGGTTATGTTTAGATACTTAATTTCAGAGCTCAGAAATTTGAATTTCGTGGAGCTCAAATTGTTCATCCAATTTTAATTCTAAAGTTTGACATTAAGTAACCAAACATAGCCAATTTACATATGTTTTATAAAATAAAATTTTGTTAATTAAAAACTACCTTAAGAATACTATGGACTACAATTTTCATAACTTTGTAAAAATTAAAATTATGCAAATTATCGATCAAATTTTAACTAAGTTGATCTAAAAAGATCAAAAATAATTTTTTTACCTGAAACGGAGGGAGTAATTCCTACCCACCTTACTCAAGTGAAAATTACAAATATTAGAGCTTCTCCATTCGTGGTTCTTGCTCTTGTTAATACCACAACTAGGAACAACAAACCGATGGAGAGTGTTCCTTCTTAGCCGTTCCTCAGCACTCGTTCCAAATTGAGAACAAATAGGAGTAATTATGGATTAAAAAAAATGTTTAAATACTAATTTGGTCACTCTACTTTCATCCAAAATGCATTAAGCTCACTGTACTTATTTTTTTCACACTTTGATCACTCTACTTCGTTAGGAGAATCAATAAGCTCACCCTTAATAAGCTTATTGATTGGAAAAGTCCGAGTAGAGTGATTAAAGTGTGAAAAAAAAAAAAAAGAAGTAAAGTGAGTTTATTGAAATTTCGGGAAAAGTTAGTGACGAAATTATTATTTAAGACAAAAAAAAAAAAAATCTCACTTTCACTGCAGCACACGCCCACGCGCCTTCCTCATTTCCTTATTTTTATCTTTTTTTTAGGATGTAAATGTACGGTGGGACCCATAAAAAATGAGTGTAGTGTTATTTGAATGGGAAGATGCGTTATTAAATAGTTGTTTTTATTAAAATGGTGGAACCAATCTATAATACAATACCGCTCACTTCGTTCGTGTGCAATTGACAAAAGCTAACTACTGGCCCAGATTTACCGAGTTACTGAAATCTAACGGATGTAATTTACTCAAATTTTCACACGCTTCAGTGACGGTATCGTGTCTGACTCTCTCTCCCCCAACTTCCCCAATACCGTCGACTCTCACCTTCTCTCTACGGTTTCGGCGTCTCTCTCCTTCTCTCTCTTTCCTTCCACCATGGAAGGATTCCTATTATGAGTTTGTAAATGATTTTGGTTTACCTACAAAACCCACAAAAATCCAGCGCCCCATCTCTCTCTTCACTCAGTCTCTCCAGCTCTCTCTCCGTCTCCTCTGTTTAAGCTCCGCCACGGTACGAAGGTTAGTCCCTGCCTGGAACAATTCAATTTGATTTTGATTTAGATCTCTTTATTTTGCTTGGATTTGATTCATCTCTTTGATTGGTATATTTTTATGGCTTTTGTGTGTCTGTTTTTATTTTTCAATTTGATTGGTATATTTATCTACCTTTTGTGTGCATTGCAATAAGCCTTTGAGAGATCTGCGATGGAGGTCGTTTCATCTCTTATAGGATTCCAGGTCATTTCATCTCTTTCTTTTGCCTTTGCTTTTTTTTTTGGCTTGGTGGGTTTTCCAGAAGGGAGGGGGTAAATCTTTCTAATGAAACTGATCCGTCCAATATCACTATAGAAACCAAAACATCTATTAACCTCTGATCCATGAGTAAAGGAGTGGCAGAATAAACCAAATTTTGAACGAATAAGAGACTCCACATGGCTATTGTTCATCAAGAAACATAGAGCAACAAAACTTACATTACTCAACTTAATTCAGCCTTTGTCACAACTACATCACGTCTACAGAAAGAGTTTCACTAACATAATTCATAACTGAGTGGCCTAATCTCTTGAACAAAGGAGGTGAAGTGATTCAGCAAATTTTTGGTCAACATCTTCAATTTATTTTCGTTTTTTTTTTCAAGTCTTCATTAGTGACATAGACCAATGTGTTTCATTATCTCTCCAGTGCATATTAAAGATTGTCTATGCATATTGCTTTATCAATCTTCAGTTTTTTTTTTATTAAAACCCAAACTAAAACACAAACTTTTGAGCAACTTTATTCATTCTCCAGTACATATTAAATTTTTTCATTTTGCAAATTTTTGGTAAGTTTAATTAAATGGTTTTGGGTAAAGGAAGAAGGGAGAGGGAGTGAAATCATGATTATAAGCTTTATTCATAGATACCTTGGTGGACTTCAATTTTACTTTCGTTTTTTTTTTCAATTTGATTGGTCAGTTGTTAATTGATGTTAAAAGATTTTAGTTATTTCTTAATTCTTCATTAGTGCATAGACCAATGTGTTTCATTATCTCTCCATGCCACATTGTAATAGGAGGAATTTCATAAAGGTTCCTGTAAATTTCTTACAATTTGATTAAAACACACTTAAGTTCTTTAGTTTATTGCTTTGCTATCAAATTTGCCTACTGCTTTCTTATTTATGATATAGATATTTCTATTTCTACACTCCAGTATTTACGTGTAGGGCTGCCCTAAGTTCCAGCATGGTAGTAGCAGCTCTAATGTACAATGTTTCCTACTCCAAGAGTAGCTTAACCAGTGCATATTAAAGATTGTCTATGCACATTGCTTATCAATCTTCAGTTTTTTTTATTAAAACCCAAACTAAAACACAAACTTTTGAGCAACTTTTTTCATTCTCCAGTACATATTAAATTTTTTCATTTTGCAAATTTTTGGTAAGTTTAATTAAATGGTTTTGGGTAAAGGAAGAAGGGAGAGGGAGTGAAATCATGATTATAAGCTTTATTCATAGATACCTTGGTGGACTTCAATTTATTTTCGCTTTTTTTTTTTCAATTTGATTGGTCAGTTGTTAATTGATGTTAAAAGATTTTAGTTATTTCTTAATTCTTCATTAGTGACATAGACCAAAGAAAGTTGTTGAATCTGATCTCATCCAATGCAATGTCAGAGTTATACTTGCATTTTGACATTACTTGGCAATATGTTTTGTAATTCTTAGTTTTGGGGAAAGATTTTCTTTCGTGTATCATTAATTTAATCAAGTTTAGTCATCTTTCGTGGTCGTCATGTTCGTAGATTAATTAGTATCTACATTCTTATAGCTTCAAAGCTTCAATTGATCATGATAACCAATTTTTTTTTCATGCAAAATTCCCAAGATTGTGGTGGTAATTCTTTTTTGGTAGTTAAGTTGCTGTGCTACTTGATTTTTTTTTTGTTTGGTTTTGAGGAATTCACTCCTCCTTCATAGTTTTAATTTTTTTTTTTTTTTTGGTTTGTACAGATTTATAGATTTCACAGCCTGGGTTGAACTATGCTACCTTCACTTAGTATTATGAGGTTTCATTATAGTCACTAAAAATAGAGTAGTTTGTTTTAGCTAAACACAATGTGTATGAATTGCCATTTTCTACTCAAAATTTTGAAAGGCTAGAGACTATAAACATAAGTATGGTAGAGACTTTCAGAAAAATATTTTATTTTTATATAAATTCATAGTAGTGTATCATTAATTTAATCAAGTTTACTCATCTTTCGTGGTCGTCGTGTTCGTAGGTTAATTAGTATCTACATTCTTATAGCTTCAATTGATCATGATAACCAATTTTTTTTCATGCAAAATCCCCATGATTGTGGTGGAAATTCTATTTTGGTAGTTAAGTTGCAGTGCTACTTGATTTTCTTTTGTTTGGTTTTGAGGAATTCACTCCTCCTTCATAGTTTTAATTTTTTTTTTTGGTTTGTACAGATTTATAGATTTCACAGCCTGGGTTGAACTATGCTACCTTCACTTAGTATTATGAGGTTTCATTATAGTCGCTAAAAGTAGAGTAGTTTGTTTTAGCTAAACATAATGTGTATGAATTGCCATTTTCTACTCAAAATTTTGAAAGGCTAGAGACTATAAACATAAGTATGGTAGAGACTTTCAGAAAAATATTTTATTTTTATATAAATTCATAGTAGTGTATCATCATTAATTTAATCAAGTTTACTCACCTTTCGTGGTTGTCGTGTTTGTAGGTTAATTAGTATCTATATTCTTATAGCTTCAATTGATCATGATAACCAAAATTTCTTTTCATGGAAAATCCCCATGATTGTGGTGGTAATTCTTTTTTCGTAGTTAAGTTGCAGTGCTACTTGATTTTGTTTTGTTTGGTTTTGAGGAATTTGAGCAGTGGGCTTCCGATGTAGTTGTTGTAATTGGTGGCAGCTGAACACACTGTTGTAGCCAAACGTGGGGATGACTTAGTAATACAGTCTTTACCACCATAATTTTGCATCACTTTAGCGAAGGAACAACCACAAAATATATATATATATATATATATATATATAGATTATCCTCATGTTACACTTTCATACGCCACTAATTAATTCACTTATCTACATGCATTTTCATGGACATTTCATTATCTAAGTGCTATAAGACTATGGAAATTATTTTTTATTTATTTAAATAATTCTTCTTTTTTCTTAGGCTAAGTTGTAAAGAGGAGAGATATCAAAATTTCTGTATTTTGAGAAGCAGTTTCTAGATGTTAATGGGAAACTACTTGGTATCCAAAAAGACATCGATTTGGTTTTAGAAGATACTCCCTCCGTTCTAGGCAAAGAGTCCACGATATCTTTTTGGGTGGAGAGGGAGGTGGCTCTAATCATCACATACATATATACCCTCTCACTTAATGTTTGAGACAAATTTCAACTATTTCTTATTTAGAAAATTACATTTGACTCGCTAATATTACATTGTTCATAGTAAATTAATTTTTTTGGGGGGTGTTAGGGGTGTAAGGGGTTGGGTGTGTGTTAATGAAAATTGAAATTTTAGTGGAAGCTGTTAGAAGGCCTTAAAAATCACACATATACCTTTTACCGTCTCATTAATAAGCATTTTTTTGGGGGGTGTAAGGGGTTGGGGGTGTGTTAATGAAATTTGAAAATTAGAAATTTTAGTGGAAGCTGTTAGAAGGCTTTAAAAATCACATACAAATTTTTTTTTTTTTGGGTGAGGTGTCTACAATTTTTATAAATCTTTCAACTTTACCTTTCACTTAATTTGGGTTGTGTTTTTTGTTTAATTTTTATGCCTTATCTTCCTGTAAACGCCCATGGACCAACTTTCAAAGGTCTTCTACTTCATTCTTTTTAAAATTCTTCTTCTTCATTATCTATGCAGCAACAAGTTCCACCAAATGGACCAACCTTCACGTTCAAGCCGTGGAAAAGAGCCAGCACCACCATCCCCACCATCTGTACAAGAGGTATGATTATTTACAGCAAGGTGTATTATTTACAGCAAGATGTTTCCATGATTAACTTATTTTGTATTTTTGTGAATTCTTACTTGAAATGTTATTGCAGAAAGAGTAGTGTTTTTTCTCGGGGAGTCTCTTACTGAGGTTTAGTAAGGTACCAAATCTTATTTGTTTTTTTAACCCACATATATTTTTGTATTATATGTTCATATTGGAAAAGGATAAATTCTAACATTTGGATGTTATGAAAGGGCAATTTTTATGTGCCATTTCTCTTAAAACTGAAAAAATATTGTAATCAACCCTTAACAACAACTATAGTATCGGATAACACACAAATTGCATCATTTTTCAGCATTTGGTACTTGACAAGTGAAATATATGCTATAAATGTGTTTGTGTTTCACAATTATCTAATGGAATGTGTGCATGTCACTACACAGTAGTATTATTCGAATGATAATCTTATAAAGTGAAATCTAATGAACAACACTATCCTAACCTATCTTCTTATTTTCCTAAATTTGAATTTCTTAATCGTTTTTCTCTGTTGAATTCACGGCCAATTTACATTAAGTTGTCCTTTTTTCTTTTCTCCTGAACCTTGATTATGTACAGGACAGAGACATTTGTTTTTCAGAGTGTTCTTTTCTATTTTTTAGGATTTGGCTGCTGAGTTGTATATTTTCGAGTTGCTTGGTGATTTTCTAGAAGAATACTCATGTGACATTTAGTGGATTGTTTTTATGATGTTTAAATTAGTGGGGATGTTAATTTAATCTTATTAACATAAAGATTTAGTTTTTATTCCCTTTTTCGCTTCCGCAGATTTTCTTAAGAATTGGAAATTTAAATTTTGCAATCTCTACACTGATTGTAGGACACAATTCTTGCTGTTCATTAAGGTGTGCTATTAGTTTTGGCTTTTTTAAGTCTACTCGAGGGGTTCGTCAAGGTGATCCTCTTTCTCCTCTTCTTTTTATTATTGCTCAGGAAGTTCTGTCTCTCAATCTTAAAAAGGCTATAAATGATCGAGATATCTATCCGTATAATCATGGCAGAAGGGGTGTGGTCATCTCTCATTTACTTTATGCAGATGATATGTTGTTATTCAGCAATGCCGGTAAATCATCCATCTTAGGGTTGAGGAAAGTTTTCGAATTATGAGGCGGCTTCGGGCGGTTGATCAATTTGGAGAAGAGTGGATTTTATGTTTCTAGCAGGTGTTCACGGAGCAGGATTCAGCTTATTTCGCGGTGGTCAGGTTGTCTTCAGCGTCATTTTCCAATGAAGTATTTGGGCATTCCTCTCTTTAAAGGGCGTGTCAAAAGATCTTATTTTGAGGATGTGGAACAAAGGGTTCTTAAACGTGTCAATGGATGGAAGTCGAGGTTGCTATCTTTTGGGGCAAGGATTGTGTTGATTAAATCTGTTCTTAGTAGCATTCCGATATATACCCTTTCTGCGATTTCTGTCCCAAAGGTTGTTATTCAACGTATTGAGAGAGCTATGGCTAATTTTTTATGGAGTGTTAATGGGTGTCGGAGAGCTCATTGGGTGAGTTGGGAGGTGGTCTGTCGGCCATTACAGGAAGGGGGATTGGGTCTTCGATCTCTTTCGCAGGTTATGGGTTCTTTGCATGCTAAGATGGCTTGGAGTGCTATTCAAGGTAAGAGTCTGTGGGCCAGATTTGTTTCTAGCAAATATAAACAGGTTGATGGTTTTATTTTACCAGGATCAGCGTCTAGAAGTTGGCGGGCTGTTATGAAGCAAATGCCTACAGTTTTGGAGAACTCTAGATGGATTGTTGGGCGAGGAGAGATTTCTTTCTGGGGCGCGAACTGGTGTGGCACGGTGCTGGAAGGTCCCAGCCGATTGACATGGTGCGGCAGATCAATAATCTTTGTGGCGCAAGTTGATCGATTATGGACTGGCCGCATCGTTTCGGGATATATTTCGAGCTGTCTCTTGTGTGGATAAGGAGGATAAAGTGATTTGTACGTTAACCAACTGGGGAGATTTCTCTACAGCAGCGTATTGGGACTTAATTCGCAGAAGGTGGCCGTCTTTGGGATGGGCAAAGCGTGTTTGGCAACCTTGGATTCCTACCAAGGTTAGTGGTTTTGCTTGGAAGCTTTTTCATGGTGCCATTCCGGTTGATCTAGCATTACATAGGAAGGGTGTTCTAATTGTCTCTAAATGTGTTTGCTGTTTGAATCATCCCGATTGTGAATCTGTTGCCCATTTATTTTTGCATTCGGATATTGCAAAGGGTATTTGGGAAAAGTTTGCTGTTCCTTTTGGTAAGATTCATCAGTTTGTTAATATGCATCATCTATTCGAGAGCTGGATTGGTAATGCTTCTGTATCTAATCAATTGGGTGCGGTCTTCCTGGGTATCTTTTTGTTTGGTTGTTGGGAGATTTGGAAAGCTAGATGTTCAGCGATTTTTGACAGTATCCCGATGAGTTTAGAGAAAACGTTTCGAAGCATCCTTCGAGATTTGCAAGATATGCTTAGGGTCTTTCGCCCTAAATCTAATATTACTAGGGTGGCTCAAATTGGTATGGAGATTCTTCATTTGCCGGTTGTTGCCTATGTTCCGAGGATAGGCCGTTGGTTAAGGTGGAGGCCTTCTACATCTCATCAGTTTACTCTTAATACAGACGGCTCTTCAATTGATGGTTTATGTTCAGGAGGGGGTATTATTCGAGATTGTGAGGGTGGTTTTGTGCGGGCCTTTTCTAATTTCTATGGACAAGGTAGCAATATGAGGGCTGAAATTTTGGCGCTTCGGGATGGTTTACTTATGTGTAGATCTCTTCGATGCGATGCATTGCAGTCGAGTCGACTCTGCGATTCTTTGTTATGGTTATTAAAAATAAGCAAAACCCTCCGTGGATGTACATATACGATCTTCGGCAGTGTAGAGAGCTTCTGGGTAGTTTTGATATTGAACATGTGTTTTGACAACAAAATAATACTGCTGATAGACTTGCTGCGATAGCTCACACTCATAGGAATCTGCAGAATTATTGGGCACAGGAAGAACTTCCTCGAGAGGTTTTATTAGCTTTTAGGCATGATTTGTTGGGTTTCTATAGTTATAGGAAATAGTTTAGTGCCTGTTTTGTATCTTTCCTTTTCGAGGTAAGGCTCCTTTGTCCTCCCATTTATAAGGGCCAGGCTGGTTGTCCCCCTCTTGTTTGTACTCTTTTTTATTATTAATAAAATCTTGCAGGGTGCCGTCCCTGTTTCTTAAAAAAAAAAAAAAAAAAGTCTTCTACCGCTTTTTCAGCTGAATGACACTCTCTACAGCACCTTTATAGTTGAAGAGTTCTATACTAGGATGACCCTTCCTCCTCCTCCTACCTCCAAAGATGAAAAAGTCAACATGAGCTATCTCAAAGGCTACATTCGAGGATGTCTTATCAAGTTAACTTACAAAGACATCGGACTTGTTCTGGGATTGCCTACTGAAGGCAAACTTGAATTAACTGCTGAGGAATCAGCTCAAGCGTGGGAAATGATGAGAGGATCCAGACTCCCTGAGCCATATGCTGAAATGTCTCGAAATCTATTCCCTAAGATTCCATATCATATGAGTCATCTTCTTGACAAGAGCATCTTGTTCAAGAATGGAGCAAGGGATGTCTTCACTTCCCAACAACTGATGTGGACAAAAGCTGTCATTCTTCGCAAACAGCTTAATTGGGCCAAGATTGTGTTTTCAATGATCTTTTAGAGTGTGGCTGATGTCCAAGCCAATCCATCTATTAAGAGACCCTTTGTTAGGGTAATCAATGTTCTCCTCCAAGGGTTCGAGGAAATTGAAAAGAAGATGAGAAGTGATGATCTCATCAAGGTGACCAACACCTACGTCTTCACTGCTAATAATATCTCAAGATATAGAGAAAGACTTGGTAAAAAGAGCTGTTGCTGTTGCCGCTTCAGCGACTGCTGGTGCCACATCTCAATCCAAAAAGGGCAAGAAAAAGGTGGCATACACTTCTGAAGGTCTTCCTACTGAGGAGGAGTCTAAGCCACTTGGCGCTGAACTCCCTGAGGACTTCGATCTAACCAGGCTCGACCATGATCCATATGAGCCTGATGACCCATCCCCAAAAAGACAGAAACAATCATCCCCAAAACCTAAACGGAAACCCTCAAAAACCAAGAAAGCTGTTGAAATAGATACCTCAACCTTTCAACCAACAGACCTCAACTCCGCCAGACAACATTTCACTCTTCCTCCAAAACCTACTTCAGACCCCATCAAGCCAAAATTGAAACAAACTCTCCACCCTACCGATGAATCTTTTGGTCTATCCAAACCTGTTGCCACGCCCCCTTCTGCTCAAGACATACCATCACCGAAAAACCTTCAATCCGATCCCACTCCTCATATTTCTTCACAACATAAACATGGCAAGCGCTTGAAGAAAAGTGCTAAAAAGGTGAAGTTTGTACCCTCTGCCGATATCTCATCCTCTCCTGCGTCCTCACCAAATCAACCTGAGCAACCCATTTCCAAACCATCTCAAACGCCTACTCCCTCTGTCCCCGTTGAACAATCAACTCTACCCACTTTCATTCCCCCAATGGTACCTTCTGATTCTGATGAATTACCAGATTCACCTGCTGATCACTCCCTCACCAGATCCAAACGACCTCTAACTTCTTCCACTGAACAGCCCACTCCCAAACGACCCAAACTCAATCCATACAGCCATCTTCACCCCGATGTACAAGAACTGCTGGTGTTTCGAAACAGTCGTCCTACATCAAACCCTTCAGACACAAATGCTTTTCTCTCTACTCTGGATTACCCGAAACGAATCCCTTGCCAACCAATGTCTGCCGGCGAAATCATTTTCAAATGGGGTGCCTTCTATGAACCTCTTCTTCCCGCGTGGTCTCAACAATTCTTCATGCACAACTCTGCCGTTCAGGATCTTATGATTGCTTAACGATGGACTGCTATTCACAAAGAACTTAACCTACCTTCTCTAACTGAATCAGACATCACTCCATTTCTCTCTCTTCCCAAACCTCCCATCTATACCATCATCAGTTATCCTTCTACTCTCACCAATTCGATCGTCTACAACTTCTTTGATGTTATCGCTACTTATATCGGATTTAACCCTCTTGTTCACATCCTCTTCAAACCAATTCGTATTCGACTGCCCTTCTGTCCACCCATTTTCATTCTTTGCCAATCTTATGAGGCTTATATTGAAAAACTTTTTTCCTGTACCTCGTATCTGGCTCTACTTGCCTGGTACTTCGCCTTCTTCACCTCCACACCATTCCTCAACTCTTCCTATTGACCCCATATTCTCCTCCAGCCGTTCTTCATCTCCTGACTCTTTCAGTCCTTACCATTTGGAAGACGTTGTGCAACGTTACAATACTCTTTGCGATGGAATCAAGACTTCTCTGCACCATCTTTCGGCCAAGCAGTCTCATATAACTGAAACCACAACTACATATATGGCCGATGTTATCTCTATTGTTCGTGACACTAAAGCTGCTGTCACGAGATGCCAATCTGCTATTGCCGGGTGCAAATCTGATTTTCTTCGTCAGCTATCAAACTTTTCCTCATCCTCTGTGTTGTATTTAGTATAGATTTGCTTGAATCCATAACCTAAGTCTAAGTCAAGGTGACTAATGGGCCTGCGTGTCTGTTAGAGTGGCAACTTGTACTTAGACATAGCTTGAATAGTCTAGGGTTGCTTATTGTAAAATGTCTTGAAGAAGATAGCCTATAGGACATCAGACATCTTCTGAGTTATCAGTAGAAGTGACCATCAGCAGTCTTCCTTGAGATATCGGACAAGCTCGTATCAGCCAAGCTTCATCAGCAATGTTGAAGAACCCAAGAATGTCCGATAAAGAACTGCCAAAGACATGTCCAGATTTGAAGCTTTCATTGACTTCGATACAACGTTAACCTGCAAATCACATTCGATGAAGCTTTCCATTCTTGGCATACACTCAGAAAAGGACATTCTGTCTGCAAACACAGTCCGCCTATTTTTGGCAAAGTGTCAGGAAACAGACTGGAAGTTGCAGGACCGCTTATCAGAGATCAACAACCAGATTAGAGCATTGAATGCTCTTAAATTCAAATTGTGAAGATCTCCAACGGCTCCAAGGTCCCTCCTGCATATAAAAGAAGACTTCATTGCTGCATTCAACTCTTCAACAACCACAACTCTGAATCTTCATCTTCTTCAAGTGCATTAAAGCTTAAACGTCCTATCTGTACATCATTCTTTGAAGAGCTTCACACTTAGACGATCAGTCCATTAAAGCTTTTCATTGATTGCAACACCTAGCTTTCATAGCTCACGAGAATTCATATCTTATAGATATCAATTCTCCCACAAACACTGGTCAACAAAATTTTTGTACACAATCCATTAGAGATTTAGTTTGTAAAGTATCTAGTGGAAAAACTTAGTACACGATTTTCAAATCCAAAGTTGACCACTTTGGTTGTGGACGTAGCACTTATTCATAAGTGTGAACCATATTAAATACCTTGTCTAATTCTGTGTGATTGTGATTTGCTTGTGTTGTTTAAATTTCCAGATTTCCATACATTTGAGAACTGCTGATCTTGTCCTGTGAAGATCAACCATTCTCAACTTGTCCTATACTTCACAAGTCTTCCGCCTGCAAAATCTTTCTAACTTAAAGTGAAGTAGGTTTTTGAATCAAATTCAAAAATTGGACATAGGCTATTCAAACCCCCCCTTCTAGCCTATATTGAGCACCCTTGGACCTAACAATTGGTATCAGAGCTTAACTCTTTGAAAACTAGTTTTTCCAAGATTAACCTCTTGAGAGATTAAAGATCATGGCTGCTCACCAAATGTTGGAAACTTCAAATGTGAACCATTGTCCTGTATTGGATGAAGTTCACTTTGATATCTGGAAAGATAAAGTCAAAAGACACATGAACTCTATTGATAAACGTTTGTGGAAATGTGTCATAGATAGACCCAAAATTCCCATGAAGCCTAATACTCTGGCCACAGTGGATCCAACGGCTGAACCTGAAGTCCCAAAGCCAGAAGAAGAGTGGGATGATGAAGACAGAAAGAATGATGCTCTGGATGGAAAAGCCATCAACATCATCACCAGCTGTGTTGATATCAGCACTTATCAGCAGATCATCAACTTGGACACAGCTAAGGAGATGTGGGAAGCCATACTTGAATATCTTGAAGGTGATGGTGAAACCAAGAACAACAAGCTATATACCTGCATCCAGAAGTTTGACTCCTTCAAGAAAGATCCCAAAGAGTCTCTACGAAGCGCCTATGACAGATTCTATGAGGTAGTCAACTCTTGCTACTCTTTAGGAAAGAAGTATGAAAAGAAAGAAATAAACATGAGATTTCTTAATGCACTAGGCAGTTTATGGCATGTTAAGATCACTGCCATGAAAGAGTCAAAAGATTTGAATAAATTGACTCTTAGAAACCTTTATGCTAGTCTTTCAGTCTATGAGCTTGAAATCCAACAAGCTCAAGAAATGGAAAAGAGTTTCAAAAACTTATCTTTACCAGCCATGTCTGCTGAACCTTCTTGTTCAACACCTGATGAAACACCATCTACATCCAGTGATGGTGATGATATTCTTTCAGACGAAGCCTTTGCAATGTTTGTTAAGAAGTATCAGCGTTTCAAAAGGTTTAACAAATCATCTCATAGGCAGTCTTCTCACAAAACTGTCGTTCCTCAAAAAACAGCTGCTCATCCAAAAAGTTCTGCTCCTTATAAAACTGCAGACTATCAAAAGGAAAATGAGCTTGTCTGTTTCAACTGTAGGAAACCAGGTCATTTTGCTTCAAAATGTCCAAAGTCAAAATATGAATTCTACAAAAAACGTCCCGAGTCCAAATTTCAAAAACAAAAAGGGATGGTGCCTGAGGACATAGATGAAAGCAACATGCCTACTTGGTGTGACACTGATACTGATGAGGATGACTCCTGTGACTTTACTGAAGAAGCAAATATATGCCTTATGGCCAGGGAGTCACCCCATGACTCAGTAAGGTCATTACCCTTTCAACAAGATGATAGTGATGATGATGAGCTTAATGAACCCTCAAAGGGAGAGCTCATCAAAGCCAACAAAGACATGCTAGAAGAATTTTCAAAAATTCAAAGCTGCCTATGTGAAACTAGCCAAGAAGCATGAACTGGCTGTCTCTGAGAAATCTACCATGCTCTCTGAAATCAAAGATCTCAATAGACAACAAGCTGAAAGTATCAAAATTCAAAAAGAGAACAAAGCTTTAACTGAAAAAGTTGATTTCCTACTTGAACACATAAAGAAGATCAATTCTGAGAAAGATGACCTTCAAAAGGTTGTCAATACTTGGAATAACTCTAAAGGAAACTTTGATACCATTCTTTTAAACCAGAAAACTCTTGATGACAAATCTGGTATAGGTTTTCAAAGTGAGTTCAATGTAGGAAGTTCATCTGGTTCTCAAGAAAATGAGACATCTGAAGTAATTGCTGAAGAATTGGCTGAAGAAACATCCTATGATCAGCAGTCTCCTAAAAGGCAAGGACTTGGTTTCAACAAAGTTCCTTTTGTTTATCCCAAGAATACAAAAGACAAGTCCAAGGGCAAGCAATCTGCCAACAATGGCTCTGCTAATAGGGAGTCTGAGCAACAGAAACCTGCCATCAGTCACCCTAAGAAAATAGGGATGACTGGTAGCAAGTCTAAGAATTTTTAGCTCAAACCTATTAAATTTGTCAAAGGCAAGATTGCTGATCCCAACTCTGCCGACAGAAAGCTCAAAGGAGTTAACACTGCCGATAAAAAGCTTAAAGGAGTTTTGCCTGTAAATGTGAAATCTTTTGATAAAAGGTCTACCCATGGTAAACCTAATATCACTAAGAAATGACATTATCAGCCTAAGTCCTATAAGCCTGTTATCAGCACAAAGGTCATCTCAAAGACTGCTGATAATAAGAGGCCTTCAAAAGAAATCATTACACATGTTCAAGGTTTTCATAAATGCTCTTTCTGTAAAGGCCATGGTCATGAGATTCATGAATGCCTTCTGAGATTCATACCTAAATCTAGAGGATTCACACCTCCAAAGGTTAATCAGGTATGGATCACAAAAGGTTGCTAACCTTGAGGACCCAAAAGTAAAAGGGGACCATATTCTTAAATGATTATATTTCAGGAATGCTTCATGGCTGTTAGTGAAGAAGAGAAAGACTTATGGTATCTAGACAGTGGCTGTTCAAAGCACATGACTGGTGATCCAAATCTTCTCTCAGATATTGTTGAAGCTAAAGGTCCCTCAGTAATTTTTGGAGACAATTCAAAAGGGAAGACAATTGGCTATGGAAGCATAGTTAGAGGAAACCTCTCCATCAGCAAGGTCTCTCTAGTTGAAGGATTAAAACATAATCTGTTGAGCATATCACAATTCTGTGATAAAGGATTAGTTTGTCAGTTCACTTCAAGTCACTGTCTCATCAAGGACAATGAGACATGTTCAACAATCCTGACAGGCTTCAGAAAAGGGAATGTCTATGCTGTTGACCTTAATGCTATTGGAAGAAAGTCAAATCTATGCTTGGTTGCAAGGTCATCAAGTGATAACAGCTGGTTGTGGCACAAAAGGCTTAGCCATCTTAACTTCAAATATTTGGAGAAGCTATCAAAGGACAACCTAGTTGTTGGTTTGCCTAAAATATCGACTGAACCACACAGTCTCTGTAAAGCATGTCAACTAGGCAAACTACACAAATCTCCATTCAAAAGCAAGCCTTGCCTATCAACTTCCAGACCTCTGCAGCTCCTGCATATGGATTTGTTTGGACCTGTCACTACTACAAGTCTTGGTGGCAGCAAGTACACACTTGTAGTAGTTGATGATTACTCAAGATTTACTTGGGTTGAGATGATGTCCTCCAAAGATGAAGCATATGACATCATCACAGAACTCTTCAGAAGACTACAAACTCAGAAGCTGGATGACATTGCTGATGTCAGATTAGACAATGGGACAGAGTTCAAGAACAATGGTGTTGCCAAATATTGTGATGACCATGGAATTGGTCACAATTTCTCTACAGTTGGCACACCTCAACAGAATGGAGTTGCTGAAAGGAAGAACAGAACTCTTATTGAAGCAGGAAAAACCATGATTGCTGAAGCCAAACTGCCTATGTATTTCTGGGCTGAAGCTGTAAACACTGCCTGCTTCACACAAAACAGGTCCATTATAAACAAATTTCATAACAAAACTCCATATGAAATATGGAGAGGCAGAGCTCCCAACATTGGATTCTTCAAAATATTTGGATGTAAATGCTATGTTCTTTACAATGGAAGAGAACATAGAGGTAAATTTCAATCCAAAAGTGATGAAGGAATTTTTCTGGGATGTGCTAAATTTTTAAAAGCTTATAGAGTTTAAAAACTTCACTTAGAGTTGTTGAATCTGTGCATGTCTCTTTTGATGAATTTGATTTTATTGGGCCACATTTGGCTCCTAAGGATACTAATGATTCTGATGAGTATGAGACAGGTACAGAATAGCCAAGCTCCAGAACTGCTGATCCTACTCCTTCACAAGTTCCTCCAAGAATCAACTTGATAGAATCCTCAAATGAACCAGCAAATGAAAACTCTGAAAACCCAGAATCCACTTTGCCTTCCACACCAGAAGTTCTACAGCCTACCTTGGAATTAACCTATCCTTCAGAAAACCAAGCTTCAAATACTTCCACTTCTCAAGAACCCAACTCTGCCGATACAATAAGCCAAGTTCTACCTACAGATGTTAGAGAAGTTAAAGATCATCCCATCACTCAAATCATTGGTGATCTTAATGCTGGTGTTCAAACTAGACAAGCTTCAAGGAATGAATGCATGTATTCTACTGCATTTGTATCTCATATTGAACCCAAGAAGATTGATGAAGCTCTGGAAGATCCAAGCTGGGTGGAAGCTATGCAAGAAGAGTTAAACCAATTTGACAGATGTCAAGTTTGGTCACTTGTCCCTAGACCTAAAGGACAAGCTGTAATTGGTACAAAGTGGGTTTTCACAAACAAGATGGATGAAAATGGCAACATAACCAAGAATAAGGCAAGACTGGTAGCACAAGGATACAGACAGGAGGAGGGCATTGATTATGATGAGACATTTGCTCCTGTCGCAAGACTAGAAGCCATAAGGTTATTCTTGGCCTATGCATCCTACAAAGACTTCAAAGTATATCAAATGGATGTCAAGAGTGCCTTTCTCAATGGAGAACTACAAGAAGAGGTCTATGTAGAACAACCTCCTGGTTTCATAGACTGTTAAAGAAGAGAAGATGTCTACACGCTAAGGAAAGCACTTTATGGACTCAAGCAAGCTCCAAGAGCCTGGTATGAGACCCTTTCAAAGTTCTTGACATCTCAAGGCTTTGTAAGAGGTCAAATTGACACTACTCTTTTCATTATGAAACATAAAGGTCATTCCTTACTTGTCCAAATTTATGTTGATGATATTATCTTTGGATCTACTAATGAAAATCTTTGCAAAAGATTTGAAAAGCTTATGCAGAGTAAATTTGAAATGAGCATGATGGGAGAACTCAACTTCTTCCTTGGTCTTCAAATTCAACAAAGCTCTACTGGTATCTTCATCAATCAAGCCAAATATGCAAAGGATGTTATCAAGAAATTTGGACTTAAAAATGCAAACAGCTTCAGCACACCTATGGCCACAAACTGCCATCTTGACAAAGATGAAAAGGGCAAGAAAGTGGACATGACTCTATATAGAGGCATGATTGGCTCACTTTTATATTTAACTGCTAGTAGGCCTGACATTATGTTTGCTGTTTGTGTTTGTCCTAGATTTCAAGCTGATCCAAAGGAGTCTCACTTACAAGCTGTCAAAAGAATCATTAGATATTTGATAGATACTCCTAATTTGGGTATTTGGTATCCAAGGGATTCATCTTTTAATTTAATAGGCTATTCTGATGCTGATTTTGCTGCATGTAAGGTTGACAGGAAAAGCACAAGTGGGACATGCCAATTCTTAGGAAATAGACTTGTCTCATGGGCCAGCAAGAAGCAAACTTCTGTGTCAACTTTAACAACTGAAGCAGAATATATAGTTGCTGGTAGCTGCTGCTCACAATTGCTGTAGATCAAACAGCAACTTGTTGACTATGAGATCAAGACTGCTAATTATCCTATAATGTGTGACAATACATCAGCCATCTCTGTTTCTCAAAATCCTGTCATGCACTCCAAGACAAAGCACATTGATGTGAGATATCACTTCTTGAAAGACCATGTTGAAAAAGGTAACATCAGCATGCAATATGTACCTACAGACCATCAGGTAGCTGACATCTTCACCAAACCACTTGATTCAACCAGGTTTGTCTATCTAAGAGGAGAGCTTGGTATGCTTGACCTCAATCCTTAGTCTTTCTTACAAAGTCTTTAAAGTTATTTTATATACTACCTTTATAGAAATGCCTATGTGATCAGCTAATTGCAACTCTGCCGAGAATATAGACAACATTGAGTAAGTACTCCTATCTCCATATCGGCAGTCTTCAAAAACATAGGCAAATTAAATACGTAATATGTACAGTCACCCATCAGGTCATAAATGCGGATTTCAAAAACTATTAAATGTCATTCATTGAGCCTGTCAGAAGTACAAAAGGCGAAATGGCACAGTGACTCTTCACTTCTTCCAAAAACTGCCATTTGCAATTTTAAAAACCTCCAAATACTCAAACCTCATATCTTTCTCAAAGCTTCTAAAATCCTCAAATTTCTCAAGTTTTCGAGCTACAATCATCAATGGTAAGTATCTCTACATCTTTTCTAATCATTTAAATCAAGTTTTACGGATTTTTCTTGACCTAATTTGCGTTGTTCAAAGTTGTCCGCCATTGATGAATCTTGGTTTCTTCAAAATGTTGCTTGAATCTTGTTTATTTGGTATTGAATGGGTTTTAGGACTATCACTGATACAATGTTTTCAATTTATACCATTCTACTCGCTTAAAATTGACCAAATCAATTGCTGTTCAGAAACCCAGAATATGAATTGTTCTTGTCATATTTCATAAATTGCCTATATTTTGGTTTTAGATCTGAACAGTACTTGTTTTTGTTAATATCTGCTGTTGCTTGTCTATCTGCTATTTTCTATATATCTGCCATTCTTAACTCTGCCGACAATGTGTAGGCAAAAACTCAAGTATCTAAGTCAGCTGCTGCTACATCTTCTTCTGCCGATGCCAAGCCATCAAGGGCTGCTGAGGCCTCCAAAATCCCACTAAGAATACTCCCTAGGTCAAACTATCACCCAGGGATGACTATTGATAGGGACTCTATCTTTGAGGCTTCTGCTGGTGCTGCTTTACTTAAGGACTTGGAAGAATGTGGTCTCCTTCCCTTCTTCCAACTCAACGACACCCACTACAGCAACCTCCTGGCAGAGGAGTTCTACACTAGGATGGTCCTTCCTCCTGCCCCTACCTCAGCAAATGATAAATTCAATATGAGTTATCTGAAGGGCTACATCAGAGGCTACTTCATCAAGCTGACCTATAAGGAAGTAGGAGACATTCTTGGACTGCCTACCGAAGGCAAATTGGAATTGACTGATGAGGAGTCTGCTGTGGCATGGAAAATGATGAGGGGATCTGCTCAACCAGAGCGATTCTCAGAGATGTCCAGGAACTTATTCCCTGAAGGCCCTTACCACATCAGCCATCTGCTGGATAAGAGCATTCTCTTCAAGAATGGCTCAAGGGATATCTTTACTTCCCAACAGCTGATGTGGACGAAGGCTGTGATCCTTCGCAAGCAGCTCAACTGGGCCAAAATCATCTTCTCCATGCTATTTTAAAGCGTGGCTGAGGTCCAAGCTCATCCTTCCATGAAGAGGCCCTTCGTAAGGGTTATTAATGTTCTCCTCAGGAGGTACGAGGAGATTGATGAGCAGGTCTCTGGAGATGACCTGATAAAGGTGTCCAACACCTACGTCTTCACGGTTAACGACATCACCAGATACCGTGAAGATATGGCCAAAAGGACAACCAATGCTGCTGCTGCTGCTGCTACTTCTGCTACTGCTGGCCCCTCTGCCCAGGACAAAAAGGGTAAGAGGACGGTCACCTACACCTCTGCCGGGCTACCTGCTCAGGAGGAGCCTACACCAATTGGGGCTGAGCTGCCAGAGAATTTTGACCTCACCCGTCTTGACCATGACCCTTATAAGCCAGCTGAATCCCCCTCCAAGAAGCCAAAACACTCACCTCTCCCCACTCCCAAACTTAAACAATCCCGTAAGCCTGCCCGCACCAAACAGGCTGTTGAGAAGGACACCTCAACCTTCAAACCAGCAGACCTCTCCAAACCCTCTCAACCTACCACTCTCCCTCCTAAAACTACCTCCTAATCAGCCAAACCCAAGACCAAACAAACCCTCCTACCAACAGACGAATCATTTGGCCTTCCAAAGATCTCATCCACCACTTCATCCACACCGGCAGTTTCCACACCAGCCGTTCCTACATCGGCTGTTCTTTCACCAGCCGTTCCCACTACAGCATCTCCACCACCAACTTCTGCCTCCTCTACACCTACACGATCAAAACAAGGCAGACGCCTTAAAAGGAGTGCAAAGAAGAAGGTGCATTTTGTGGGCACTACTGATGAAACCTCTTCTCCTCCACCTTCACCACCTCTGCCTACAACCACTACCACCTCACCTACATCCTCCCCTACTCACTCTGCTCCTATCCAAACAAACCCCATCCAAGAACCCTCTCTCTCACCTGCCACCACATCTCTCAAACACTCTTCTAAACGTTCTCTCACTTCTACATCCACTCCTCCAACTCCCAAACGCATTAAAACCAATCCATATAGCCGCCTTCACCCTGAGGTGCAGGATCTGCTATCCTTCAAAGACAGCCGTCCTAAACCTAACCCTGCCGATTCTGACCCCTACCTATCCACCCTAGATTACCCAAAGAGGATTCCCTGCCAGCCTATGTCTGCAGGTGAAATCATCTTCAAATGGGGTGCCTTCTATGACCCCCTTCCACCTGCATGGTCCCAACTTTTCTTCACCCATAACTCTGCAGTCCAAGATCTCATGATCTTTAACAAATGGACTTCCATTCACAAGGACCTAGGCCTTCCTCTCCCCACCAAATCTGACATCTCTCCTTTCCTTTCCCTTCCTAAACCCCAGTCTTCACCTCATAAGCCATCCTTCCATCCTTCTACAACCTGTGGTCTACAACTTCTTTGAAGTAGTAACCACTTTCATAGGCTTTAACCCTCTTATTCCTATTCTCTTCCGTTCTCCTGACCTATCCCCCTTCTTTTCTCCTCCTCCCTTTTTCATTCACCCCCTTTCCTATGTCACCTACATAGAAAGGCTGTTCCCCATTCCTCGCATCTTCCCCAGCCATCCTTCTTCCTCCTCCAGCCATCCTTCTTTACCCTCCACCAGCCATTCTCAAGCCTATACCAGCCAACCTCAACTCTTGCCCAGCCAACCTCCAGTCTTCACCAGCCAACCTCCACCCTTCTCCAGCCCTCCAGCCTCTCCAGCCAGCCAGCCTCCGGAATATTACCGAGCCTCAGACGTTGAGGATTTTTTGAAAAATTTTGAGGTCATATCGGCTGACCTGACCAAAGCCCTGCATCAGCTATCAGCAGACCAGTCGCATATCACCCATGTCCAGGCCGAATGCATGACTCAAGTCATGAACATTGCCAGGGGTGCAAAAGCTGCAGTTGAAGCATGCATGAAGGCCATTGCTGCCTCCCAAAATGTCTTGACTAGCCGTATCTCAGCCTCTTCCTCGGCCAACACTGCCCTTTTCAAAGAGAATTGGGACAATCTATCCAAAGGAATGCTGCAGATCATAGAGCTCATCGACAACGGCTACAAGCATGTGCTTGCATCTCAGCGCCTAGCCAACCGCTCTGTCCACTCCTCAGTGCGTCAGACGCGCAGGATGACTGACAAGCACTACAACTACTTTCGCAAGGAGTTCAAGACTACTGATCATCGCCTCGGCAACATTGATCGCTCGCTTGCGTCCATGAAGGAGGAGATGAGTCGAATAAACAATACTCAGCTGACTGAACTCCACAAGAGAAATGCTCTGCTCAGACATAAAAACAAGAGACTCTCCTCTGAATTGGAAGACACAAAGGATGAGTTAGCAGAAGCAAAAGAAGAAATTGCCAGACTTAAAGCTGCTGTCAACTCATCTTGGGCTTTAAAATGGAAAGGACAAGCTTCCTCTTAACTCAGCCGATATACCTTTTTGTATAATCTTTTGACAAACTTTGTAATTAAACTACTTGTTTAATTAACAATGTCTATTTTTCAAATTTTCATGCTTTATTACAAACTGCCTATTCTGTGTGTGCATGAAATTTAAACCTCTGGTTTAAAGACATGTCCTATATAGCATTTTGTCTGCATGTCTTTAAATTCAGTTCTATTACAAGTGTCCTATGCCTCAATTCTTTACTTGTAAACACTTTTGAATACACTAACCCCTATGTAAGTCCATCTAGGGCATGCTTATTTAATATATCAATCTTACAAGCATGTTATTACTAGAATTGGACATGGTCAGCTGATATTGTATTCATAAGGTCATGGACTTAAGCAAATAGGAGGAGATTGTTGTATTTAGTATAGATTTTCTTGAATCCATAACCTAAGTCTAAGTCAAGGTGACTAATGGGCCTGCGTGTCTGTTAGAGTGGCAACTTGTACTTAGACATAGCTTGAATAGTCTAGGGTTGCTTATTGTAAAATGTCTTGAAGAAGATAGCCTATAGGACATCGGACATCTTCTGAGTTATCAGCAGAAGTGACCATCAGCAGTCTTCCTTGAGATATCGGACAAGCTCGTATCAGCCAAGCTTCATCAGCAATGTTGAAGAACCCAATAACGTCCGATAAAGAACTGCCAAAGACATGTCCAGATTTGAAGCTTTCATTGACTTCGATACAACGTTAACCTGCAAATCACATTCGATGAAGCTTTCCATTCTTGGCATACACTCAGAAAAGGACATTCTGTCTGCAAACACAGTCCGCCTATTTTTGGCAAAGTGTCAGGAAACAGACTGGAAGTTGCAGGACCGCCTATCAGAGATCAACAACTAGATTAGAGCGTTGAATGCTCATAAATTCAAATTGTGAAGATCTCCAATGGCTCCAAGGTCCCTCCTGCATATAAACGAAGACTTCATTGCTGCATTCAACTCTTCAACAACCACAACTCTGAATCTTCATCTTCTTCAAGTGCATTAAAGCTTAAACGTCCCATCTGTACATCATTCTTTGAAGAGCTTCACACTTAGACGATCAGTCCATTAAAGCTCTTCATTGATTGCAACACCTAGCTTTCATAGCTCACGAGAATTCATATCTTATAGATATCAATTCTCCCACAAACACTGGTCAACAAAATTTTTGTACACAATCCATTAGAGATTTAGTTTGTAAAGTATCTAGTGGAAAAACTTAGTACACGATTTTCAAATCCAAAGTTGACCACTTTGGTTGTGGACGTAGCACTTATTCATAAGTGTGAACCATATTAAATACCTTGTCTAATTCTGTGTGATTGTGATTTGCTTGTGGTGTTTAAATTTCCAGATTTCCATACATTTGAGAACTGCTGATCTTGTCCTGTGAAGATCAGCCATTCTCAACTTGTCCTATACTTCACAAGTCTTCCGCCTGCAAAATCTTTCTAACTTAAAGTGAAGTAGGTTTTTGAATCAAATTCAAAAATTGGACATAGGCTATTCAAACCCCCCCCTTCTAGCCTATATTGAGCACCCTTGGGCCTAACACTCTGCGACTCTGCTCAATACCAAGTGTGATTTTTTTGGTCGAGGTCTGGAACAAGTGCTTCAGGTTTTCGACATTGGCCTCAAAAGGTTACTTCATGCTCACCGCCATACAGATCACTTGGTAAACACCTCTGCTCGGGCTATTCGGCAGATTACGATCAACCAGCTTACTCGTCTTCGCCACGATCTTCGCAACTCTGCCGACAAGCTTTCCAACATGGACCTCTCGCTTGCGTCCATGAAGGAGGAGATGAGTCGCATGCGCGAAATTCACAATGATCAGCTGACCAATCTTCGTGAGGAGATGAGTCGCATAATCAATCTTTACAATGATCAGCTGACCGATCTTCGTACAACTAACTCTGATCTTCGTGAAGTGAACGCTATGTTGAAGCAGCAGAACAATGATCTCTCTAAAGAATTAGAAGCAGAAAAGTCGACATTGCTAAATTCAGCAAGCTTCAGACAAGCATCACTCTGACTGGTATATCTATTCTTGTCCTATATTTGAAAATTTCTTTTCAAAACATTGTAATTAAACTTCTTGTTTAATGAACAATGACTATCATTAATCTATCATGCTTTATACTTAATTTGTTTATCTTGTTTGCATAAATTTTAAACCACTGGTTTAAAGACATATCCCATAAAGTACTTTATTCATTTGTCTTTAAACACAGTCGTATTACAAGAGTTCTTATGTTGTATCTCTTTATCTGTAAACTCTTTGTAATTTGTGAAGACACTGACCCCTATGTAAGTCTATCTAGGACATGCTCACTTAATATAATATCTCTTCAGCATGTTATTACTAGAACCAGACATGGTCAGCCTCCATTGTATTCATAAGGTCATGGACTTAAGCAAATAGGAGGAGATTGTTGAATATTACATAGATTTGCTTGTATCCATAACCTAAGTCTAAATCAAGGTGACTAATGGGCCTGCGTGTCTGTTAGTGTGGCAACTTGTATTTAGACAAATGCTTATAATAGCTTAGGATTGCTTTTTGTACTTAGCCTAGTCTTCAGTAGTTAGCCCATCATTGATAGGACATGTAAAAGATCGGCTATCTCTTTAAATCAGCCGAATCTATTAAAGATATCGGACAAGCTCATTCCAGCCAAGGTTCATCAGCAATGAGGAAAAACTAAAGATCGTCCGATCACGACTTTACTGGTGATACGTCTCAAGACTATCTACAGCATTTATTGTCAACAGTGACATAACGATAACCTGTAAAGAGCATTGAATGATCCATGCCATATTAGGCAATCATCTCAGAAAAGGACAGTCCGTCTGTTCTTATCATCTACCTATTTTTGGCAACATTTCAGAAGTTAGTCTGAAGAACGCAAAATATCCTATCAAAGATCAACAGCAAGATTAGAGCATTAATTACATTCAAATTCAAATCCTCCAAAAGCTGAAGATCTCCAACGGCTACCGAAACCTCCCTGGGTATAAATAGAAGACTTCATGACAGCATTGAAGGAGCTAGCGATCTATCAAGAAAAACTCAACCAACATTCTTCATCTTCAACTGCTAGTTTATAAAAACTTAAAAGAAAAATTTGTACAGCATTCTTTGAAGAGCACCAACCTTAGACGATCAAGTCTTTATTGCTCCTCATTGAATGCAATCCTAGCATTCATAGCACACGAGAACTATATCTCTGTAGATATTAATTCTCCCACAAACACTTGGTCAACTATTTTATGTACACAATCCATTACTGATCTCCATTGTAAAGATACTAGTGGATAAACTTAGTACACGTTTTGAAATCCAAAGTTGACCACTTTGGTTGTGGATGTAGCACTTATTCATAAGTGTGAACCATATCAAATCTCTTGTCTATACATTTTATGTGCGTGTAATTTGCTGCTGTTTATTTACAGAATTCCAACTAATTTTGTGAACAGCTGCTCTTGTCCTATCAAGATCAGCCATCTTTGAACTTGTCCTATACTTCACTCTTTTCCGCTGTAAATTTTTTTAACTTAAGTGAAGTGATTTTCTAAATTTTCAACAACTATAAATAGGCTATTCAAGCCCCCCCTTCTAGCCTATTTGAGCACTTTGGGCCATAACACACTGTCAGCCCGCCTCAAGTCTCGGGAGTAAAGGGGATCACATTTCTACCCAGCGAGCTGGCTGCCAACCCCGCCACCAAGGGGCATGCTTTGACCATCGAAGCAAAAATTGACAGAGGAAGGGTGCAAAGAGTGCTGATCGACACAGGAGTAGGGAAGGATATCTTATTCTACAAATGCTTCCTGGCAATAGGACTAGGAAACTCGCATCTAACTTCGAGTGGAATCAAGTTGGAAGGCTTTACCAGGCACAAAGTCGCCGTCAAGGGAACAGTCGACCTGAAAGTGGTCCTCGGTGCCAAAGACAACTCTCGCACCGAAGTCATAACTTTCCTAGTGCTCGATATCCCTTCCCCGTACAACGCTATTTTGGGCCTGCCAACCCAAACAAAGTTTGAGATAGTGATCACCCCGGCTCACCAGAGAATCAAATTCCCCACAGACAATGGGGTCGGAGAGGTGAAGAATGATCCCAAAAGCACACTGAACCACCTCTTCGAAGAAAAGAAGGCCAAAGAAGCTCAGTTTAAGGGGAAAAGGAAAGTAACTTCGGCCCCAAATGAAGAGGTCCACCAAGTAGACCACCACGACAAGAGACCGAAGTCGATAATAATCAAGGAAGGAACAGAAAGAAGCCACTCCGACGACCGGGCATAACAACCAGCACGGGCTGGATCATCCAGCCCGCACAAAGAGGGTGACGGAGACGACGATGTGCCTGACGTGTCCAGAACAGACGCCGAGCATACCAACTCGCCCCCGATCATCCAAATGCCCATACAAGATCTCCCTACCTCGCACCCGGACAAAAATATGGAAGACGGCCTACTTGATGTGCCCACTTCGTACACTGAGCAGGCCGACTCACATCCGTCCAACAAGGACAAAGCGAGGAAGCCCAATAAAGTCGTTAGGATAGAGAGCCTAGATCCAAGGGATCAGCCAGAGATCCAGCCCCACGAAGACCTTGATGAAGTGGTTATCTAGTTTGACTTCTCAGAACAAAAAATTAAGGTTGGGATAGAAATTGATAAGGATGAAAGGGAGGCAATAATTGCATTCCTTCGGGAGAGCAATGACGTGTTTGCATGGAGAACAGAGGATATGGAAGGAATCAGCGAGGAGGTCACTGTACACAAACTAAATGTTGATCCAACCATAACCCCTGTCCAGCAACGACCTAGAATATTTTCTCCCAAAAAGCAAGCAGCTATAAAGGATGAAGTTGACAAGCTACTCAAAGCAAACATCATCGAAGAAGTCTTCTATCTGACCTGGATCGCGAATGTGGTAATGGTCAAGAAGACCAGTAGAAAGTGGAGAATGTGCGTCAACTTCACAGACTTAAACAAAGCTTGCCCCAAAGACTGGTACCCACTACCGAGGATAGATCAGCTGGTAGACGCAATAGCAGACCACAAGATACTCAACTTCATCGACGCATACTTGGGGTACCATCAGATATGCATGTGGCTGGCTGACCAGGAATTTACAGCCTTCCGAGTAGCGGGAGCCATTTATTGCTACAAAATGATGCCCTTTGGGCTAAAATATGCAGAGGCTACTTATCAATGCATGGTGAATAAGGTCTTCGGAGACCAACTGGGAAGAAACGTGGAGGCCTACATCGACGACATGGTCATTAAAACAAAGCAAGCCAACCACGTCGAAGACCTGAAAGAAACCTTCGTAAATCTCAGGAAAAACAGAATGAAGCTCAATCCAGCAAAGTGTGCCTTCGGAGTAAAGGCAGGCAAATTCCTGGGATATATGTAGAACGAACAAGGCATAGAGGCTAACCCAGAAAAATCGAAGCCCTTGTTGACATGAAAGCTCCCAGCTCAATTAGAGAGGTACAAAGACTAAATGGAAGAATTAAGGTATTAGGGAGATTCATTGCGAAGTCAGTAGAAAAAATCCTTCCATTCTTCAAACACTGAGAGGAAGCAATATACTAGGGGAACACCTCTACGTCTACCTCACCGCCTCAGACACCGCTTTCGTTGCAGTCCTACTCAGTAAAAAAGTAGCAGTCTAAAAGCCAATATACTATGTCTCCCACGCACTCACGGATGTAGAGACAAGATACTTTAACGTGGAGACAAGATTACATCAGGCTCGACAACCATGTCGGCATCACCAAAAGAATAATACAATCATAAAGTCCACACACTACCCAACATTACAAAGTTTAAATAACATTGTATTCCATCGGCCTCACCAAAATAAATACCAAGGCCCAAGGAACAACTTGCTGAAACGCCAAGACCAAGCAAACCTCTACTAAGGGTTCCTCGCCGGACCGTGATCTAAGGAAAACAAATAAACATTGAACGGGGTGAGTTTAAAACTCAATAAGCTACTAATGCAACAATAAGTCATACGAGATGCAAGACAATAATATGAACAAGTAATACAAGCTATAACAAGATATATCAATCTCAAGGCATAGCAATATAAGCATCTCATAATAACACGTTACCCTACACTACACGAGAGGCTCAACAATCGCCAACCGACCCATACCAGTTGGAAATCATGACCAACATTCGCATATGTAGGAACCATATAAGTGCGATATGTAAACACATTCTAAAAGGATACAGTATTGAGGTACACCTCCAATATACCCAATACTTCCAACTAACCAACATATAATATACCAATGTAGGAGCCGTTGTTGACGTGCTCGATCGACGAATCAAAACCGTTAACCAATACTCAATAACCAATACTATGTGAACCATTTTCTGTATTCACGTCGACGGGTGATCTTAGTCCCTATAACCCAAGAATCAACCACAGAATAGCTTACCAAGGTTGCGTTTATTCCATACAACAAATGGCGCTATGCCCCTACCACGGCCAATGGTAAAGCGAGGCCCAGTGTATTGGCCTTCAATTATTACGTAGCCCCGGCTCCCGCAATAATTGAGCGTCAATACACCGCCAACAAATAATCCATGGACATAACAAATGTACAAGTAGATGTTTACTTGACATTCTCAACAACAAATCAAACTCCAAATAGGGAGCACAACATCATTTAACATGAATGTCTCAAGTAGGTCATAATAATCCTACTCACTTAACCAACCATCTCATAATATTTACGAGAATTAAACAACAACATCATGAACAATTTTGGGTAACAAATTTTCCCGACAAAACTCTCGTATCACAACGAAATCCCCAAGTCACACACGTGGTCTCATCAATTATGAAAACCTATTTGACTCTGTTAGAGTCATTATTCGTTTCTAATGAGTTCGAATCGAAGAGAAACCATTTATACTTCAAGATTAACAAATGATACCATTTCTATGTGTATCAAACAAGATAAAACAAGTCTTTTAACATACAAAACATGCCATCCACGAATTTCACATGGCTCAACAACAAAACATACTCCAACATGTTAATTTCAACATATAAATGCCATTTTGCAAGGCTAGGAAGTCATACAAGACATAAATAGAGAAGGAGAGGGGTAGTAGCGTACCTCTTGATGAAAACTACCAAGAAAAACTTTAAGAAACCCACATGCAAACCAGGGAATGTGTTCTCCTAGTTAGTAGCTCCACAATGGTGAAGTTGGATTGTGATTTGGACTACAAATGAGCAAACTAGCTCACTTTCTCACTCTAGAACTCTCAATTCTTTCCTCTGAAATTTTTGGTGTTAATAGCTGAATATGAGAGTATTCAAGGCTCTCCCAAGGCTTTTATATGTCCAAGAAGGCTGGTCTAGGTGGGGGAAGTCGTGGCTCACTTGTGTCCAAGGATTGGGAGTCAAAGTTGGTCAATAACTTAAACCCTCGTAACAGCTGTCAAGGGCACGCAGGAAAATTTTGCATTCTGCCAACGAAGCGATCGCTTCGAGTCGGGACAGGGAGATCGCTTTGGTACAGAGCGATCGCTTTGTGGATTACAGGGCGATCGCTTTATTTCCAGATTCAGGGTACGACTCACTGCCTAGAGAGCGATCGCTTAGGAAGAAACAGGGCTATCACTTTGTTTCCAGATTTAGGGTACGACTTACTGCCTAGAGAGCGATCGCTTAGGAAGAAACAGGGCGATCGCTTTGTGCCCAGTAAGTCTCAAACTGTTATAAGATCTTCCCAAAGGGGTTCTCAACGAACCAAAAATGATTCTAAGTCCAAAATGAGATCAAAACACTCACGAAAAGTTCTTGAAAAGTCCAGAAACGAAGCTAGAAGTATAACACAAGATTAACACGATTGGTAACACGAATTCAACAATAATTCCAAGGCATATAAAATGCATGTAACCAATACTAGTGAGAATATGTTCAAAGTAAATATATTCATGAAATATGCCTAACATCGCACGAACGTGATAAATAATGATCATGCAAATGATGCAAATGATACGGGTGTTACAAAAATGAAACCGAAAGTAATAGTTTTGTCCGTTTTTTACCGGTTCGGTCTAGTTCTTTTAGTCCCATCTCGTTTTTAATTTTTGTTGCACAACCCTAAATTATGGCTTGTCTACAATGGCTTATTTAAAGAGAAACGTAAAACATAAAAACAAGGAACCATGCATATCATATACATGAAAACGTACGAGAAAAGAAATGGTCTCTTTATTACTAATATAAATTTCATATCATATCCAATCAAATTTCTTCTGCCAATCACCAGGCCACCCTCCATTGTGCTTAGTAAAGTATAAACCAAGATCTTTAACTAGCCAAAAGCAATGATTTTGAAAGTTATAACCACATAGATCGGCTATATATTGATCAAAAATTATAAATTATTGGTACTTTTGTTATCCTTTAGGATTTCCCAAGAATTTGCACCAGAAGAGAGTCCTCTCGAAGAAATTCATGCGAAACTTCCAATTGTAATAGAATCCAGGAGCACTGGTACGGTTTCAAAGATCAGTATCTTTCAAGGCGCAATGGAAGTTCAAGTTATGACTAAGCCCATTGACGATATGAACATAATGCCTTTCGAGTAAATCGGGATTAATAATATCACCACCACCCTTCGGATGTTCAGAAAGGCCGTTACATTTTGCCATACAAACAAGGTAAATAAAGATTAAGGAGAAAAAATAACTAGTTTTCATACCGTAATCTTGTATCGGTAAAATGGATTTTCTTTGTAATTCATACATGGCTCATTTCTAACGTTATATATAAATAAGGTTTTAGTTCTTAATTGTTACATTTCAGTTCTTAACTGTTACTATTTAGTTCTTAACCATTACAATTCCCCATGGCTGACGGAGGTGTGCACAAGCTGTGGTATTATTTGACAATAAAATGTTGCCTTGTTCGGTTGAGCGTTTCTTCTTCGGTGGTTTTCTTTGTGGTGCTACTCCTTTTGGCGCTTGGTTAGTTAAGTTGTTTGTTTTTATGGTTTATGACATTACAAGTCCATTGACTATGACTGATTCCACCAATAGTCCCTTAACTAATTTTTTCAAATTTCAATCCCAAGAGTATCAAAATTTTACACGCTTAGTCCTTTTGATGGATGCCGTTAGGATTTATCCGTTAAGTCAGTCATGTACCTAACACATGACTCTGGTTAAGGGCTTTTATGGAATTTTATGTGCAAAAATTATTTATTGATGTAAATCAACGTACTGGACCGGGACTCTCTCTAAAAAATTTCTCTCTCCCGTTTTGCCAACCCTAGCCCTTGCTAGGGCAACCCTTGACGGCGGCTGCCTTGGCAGCTTTGCCCATCGCTGAACATTCCCCTCCTTTACTCCCAAACCTTTCCCCTCCATCTCCATCTGCAGCCAAATCGTTTGCATCAGTAGTGGCCACAGATTCTAATCAAACTTCCATCCCGGCCATCCAACCATCCCTCTATAAGGCTGAACCTGCTCTATATCTTCCCGATGACATTATAGATTGTCTTGCTCGCCCTTTCAAGTTCGCTCTTATTGGAAAGTTCTCTCACGGTCGGCCTACTATGGAAGCCACAAAGAAACACTTCCAGACTTTTGGCCTTAAGGCTGCCGTCTCCCTTGGGCATCTAGACGCTAAACACATACTGATTCAAGCCAACCACGAAGCCGAATTTCAATGTCTATGGATTAAGGATTAGTGGTATCTTGGTAAGTACCCAATGCGCGTTTTTAAATGGTCTCCAGATTTTAGGCCTGATATTGAAAGTCCCATCGTCCCAGTTTGGTTTTCTTTACCGGGATTGCCCATTCATTTGTTCCATAAGTCTACGCTCTTCTCTATTGGTGCTATGATAGGTAAGCCACTTATTATTGATAACCCTACTGCTGCCTTAACAAGGTCGAGTGTGGCAAGAGTATGTATTGAGGTTGATATTACAAAGCCAATTCCGAAACGTATATGGATAGATGGAGGCACTAAGTATAGTGGATTCTGGCAAGAAATTCAGGCTGAGAGGCTTCCTAAATATTGTTCACATTACTTGAGACAAGGCCATGCTATTGATGACTGTAAATTCAAACATCCAAATTCTAATAAAGCCGTCCCTAATCAGGTTCAAGCCACAAAAATTACAAACACTTGGGTTCCTAAACAAACCACTCAACAGGACATACCTCTGACTTCTTAAGATAATCATATTGAAGTTGAACAAGTAAACGATACAGCTGTTACTGAGTAAGCTGCAAATGTAAACGTGCATAACGAGGGTGTTCTGGAACAGGTTGTTCCTACACGCACAGATGCCTGTGATGTCCAACTATTGGACCAACCTCCAAAGGCTGATAAACAGGCTGGTACAAGTAACAATGATCAGGATGGTCCCTCTATAAATCACAGAGCTCAACCTTCTCACTCCAAACCTCTTAATTAGTCTCCTTTGCGATCTCAAACCTGCTCAGAAGCCTCTTCTTTTAGTCAGGCTCCTCCTCAAAAAGATATCTCAGCCCTTACTCCAAACAGATTTGCTGTGTTGAATGTTCTGGAGGAAGAGGAAGGTGAAGACAACACTGCCTTAGATTTTTTGAACCTGGAATTTCCCAACTTGGCACGCAAGAAAAGAACAAAACCGCAAATCCCAATCACAGATCGCATGACTCGGTCCCAGGCCTCTAAGCCCCCAGCTGATCTTCCCACAAATCCTTCCTATGGATGTTAAGGCTCTTTTTTGGAATGTTCGAGGAATTGGGAATAACCCAACGATTTCTCGTTTGTAGAATCTTATCCGCCTTCATAATATTTCTATTATCGCTTTTTTCAAACCAATGCTTGCCATGGAGAAAGTTGATCTTATCACACGTAAGCTAAAATTCAGGTTTAGTTTCTCCAACACTCATAGTTCCATTTGGGTTTTTGTTAAATCAAGTTTCACTTGTCATTTAGTTCAAGAAACTGTACAGCAAGTTACTATTCAGCTTCAGCATTATACTTGGCCTTCATACACTCATTTCACTTGTGTTTATGCGAGGTGTGACTCTCGTGATCGTCAGGAGCTATGGGATGAATTGATCCAACTTCAAAATCAGCATGTTTCTGTTCCTTGGCTTATTGGTGGGGATTTCAATATCATCTTACAGCCGAGTGAGAAATCAGGAGGATCCGGATGGGATAGGGTCGGTGCCATGGATTTTCATGCATGCATCTCAGCAACATGCTTAACTGATTTGGGCTTTTCTGGCAGCAATTTCACTTGGTGGAATAAGAGAGAAGGCTCAGCCACCATTCACCAACGAATTGATCGCGTTTTATGCAATACTAGCTGGTTGGATCAATTTAATGCTACCAATGTGTTCCATTTAAATCGTACCTGTTCCGATCACACTCCTTTGCTCACTACTATCTCTCGGTCATCCAGTTCCAGACCAGTAGCTTTCCATTTCTTAAATGTCTGGACCAAGCATGCCACTTTTAAGGATATTGTTACTGCTTCGTGGAATCTTCCAGTTAGTGGGCGACCTATGGATCGTTTCTCTAGAAAATTACGCAATGTCAAATCAGCGCTCAAAACATGGAACAAAACCACTTTCGGCAATATTTTTAAAAATCTTCGGAAGGCTGAAGAAGGTGTCATGGAGATGGATCTTTTGTTTGAGCTCAATAATTCTGATGATAATCGCTCTAATCTTATGCAAGCCCAAGCTAGACTTCGTACCCTTCTTTCTAGGGAGGAAGAATATTGGCAGCAGAAATCTAGAATCAAGTGGTTAAAAGAGGGTCAAGGGAATTCTAAGCTTTTCCATGCCTCTGTTAAACAAGCTCAGCGCAGGCTTCTTATTCATTCCATTAAGGATTCTGGGGGTAATATTCTAGAAATTGATCAGGCCATTAAGGATGCGGCTGTGAGTTATTTTCAAAACCAACTTCAAGCGGAGGGTGGGGTTCCAAATTATAATTTAGATGTTATTCCTCACTTGATCACAGATGACTGGAATTCTATGTTAATCGCTCCTCCGAATAATTCTGAGATTCTGGATGCGGTCAAATCGATGAGTGTTGATAGTGCTGTTGGCCCCGATGGTTTCACCGGGCATTTTTACACAGCTTGTTGGGATATCATTGGTGCAGACTTTTGTGAAGCTATCTTGGAATTCTTTTCTGGTTTCTCTCTTCCTCGTGCTTGGTGCAGTACGCTTATTGCTACAATTCCAAAAGTAGATGTGCCTCTATCTTTTAAAGATCTCAGGCCTATTAGTCTATGCAATTTCTGTTCTAAAGTTATTTCCAAGATTCTGGCCTCTCGTTTGTCCTCCATCCTGCCTGCTATTATTTCAGAAAATCAAAGCGCTTTTATAAAAGGGTGGTTAATCCAAGATAATATTCTGCTAGCCCAGGAAATGATGTCGCATCTGCGGAAAAAGATCACTGGATCCAATATTGTTATAAAATTGGATATGGCAAAGGCCTTCGATCGTATCTCTTGGGTGTTTCTCACTAGGGTTCTTCGGAAGTTTGGTTTTCATGAGGTCTTTATTGATCTTATCTGGCGTTTGTTGTCTGAGAATTGGTTTTCAGTTCTAATAAATGGGGAGCCGGTTGGTTATTTTCCCGCCACTCGTGGCTTATGACAAGGTGATCCGTTATCTCCAAGCCTTTTCATTATCTCGGCTGAAGTTCTGAGTCGTAGCATTAACAGACTCCATTCTACTTCTTCTACCTCAGTTTACTCTACGGTTAGTGGATGTCCTATTGTCTCTCATTTAGCCTTTGCGGATAACATTGTTATTTTCTGTAATGGTAGTAAGCAATCTCTGCTCAAGCACAAAGAGATAATTTCTGACTATGAGCTTGCTTCGGGTCAACTCATTAACACTTCTAAAAGTTCTTTCTATATTGATCCTCGTACTCCGGCTGCCAGATCTCAAGCCATTGCTTTGACTTTGGGCTATCATCAAGGGCATCTTCCTATCACTTATTTGGGTTGTCCTTTATTTTTTGGCAGGAAAAAGAAGCAATTTTTTGATAATCTTGTCGTCAAATTGCAATCTAAAATTAACAATTGGATGGGCTCTTTCCTCAACCCAGCTGGTCGGGTTACTCTTATCAAGCATGTGCTACAATCAATCACTCTTTATCAAATAGCTTCGATAGATCCTCCTGCTTCAGTGGTGAATTTGATAGATCGCATTTGTGCTAATTTTTTCTGGGACAATATTGATGGCAAGAATAAAAGCCAATGGATCTCCTGGCCCTCATGCTGTCAATCCACCTTGGAAGGTGGTCTTGGCATCCCTTCTCTTCTTGCTCTTATTAAAGCTTATGGTCTCAAGCTTTGGTGGCGTTTCCGCACTCATAATAATTTATGGACAGCCTTCTTGCGTGCAAAGTACTGCTCAGTTTCTCATCCTTCTTTGGCCAACTCTAAGGGATCCCATATTTGGTCTAGACTTCTCAAAGCCTGCAACATGGCTGAGCCTCACATTCACTGGGTTATTGGCCGCGGACATTGTTCGATTTGGCACGATAATTGGCTCCGAAATCACCTTCTTGTCCGGCCTGTGAACTGTGATTCTTCCCTAGTCAAAGACCTGTTTCGAGGCCCTGACTCTACTGATTTTTCTCAGGCTGCTGCTGCTGTGTTGCCGAGTTACACTTTAAAGGAAATCACTGCCCAGAAGATATCTTTGGCAAATATAGATGACAAGCCATGCTGGGACCTAAATTCTAAAGGTCACTTCTCCATTCTTTCAGCTTATTCTATCATCAAGCCGCCCAGTCCTTCATTTCTTTCTTCCAAATTTATATGGCACCCTATTCTGCCTCGTCAAATCAGCATATTTCACTGGCGCCTCAACTCTCGTAAGCTGCCTCTGGACGAAGGCTTATGGCAAAAGGGTTTCCAATTAGCCTCGAAATGTTGCTGCTGTGAATCAGGCCATATAGAATCCTTCGAACATCTCTTCCTGCTCAGCCAAACTGCTATGGAGGTCTGGTCTCACTTTCATGATCTTTATGACATTCATCCTCCTGCTTTTTCTTCAATCCAGTATCAATGCTTTGCCTGGTGGTTATTCAACAAGTCGGCTACTTGCTCTATTATTCCTTCCATTATTCTTTGGCATTTATGGAAGCATAGAAATCGGGCTGTGTTTGATAACACTAGACATCAACCTAACCAGCTCATTTCAGCTATTAAAGAGGACCTCTCGAACTTTCTTCAAGCTGGCGGTCTCCTTCCTTTTTCCTCGACAGGTTCTTCGCGCATCTTTTGTAAACATCGTAAGAAAGTCACAATTCAGTTTGTTTTTTGGGCTAAACCTCCGACTGGTTTTCTAAAGTTTAATTCGGATGGCGCTAGTAGGGGTAACCCAGGGCCAAGTGGTGGAGGGGGAGTTATTTGGAACTCCTTGGGCATAGTGATTTATGCTTTCTCAAATTTTTTTGGGTTTATGTCTAGTATCGAAGCTGAAATTCATGCTCTTCATTATGGTGTTCTTTGGCTCTCAAGGAATGGTTTTTTTGATGCCATTATCGAAACAGACTCTAAAATTATTTATGATTGCTTGTCTTCGGGTCACTCTCCTCCTTGGAAATATTCTTACTTGTTCAGAGAGATTCTCCAAATTCAATCGGATCGTCGCTTCTTGTTCAAGCATTGCTTCCGGGAAGCTAACAAAGTGGTTGACAGTCTCGCAAACTTGGTTTGTGATTCTAAAGATGACCTTAGTTTTCCAAATGGTCATAATATTCCGCATTTTACCAGAGGCCTTATTTCTCTTGAAGCTAGAGACGTCCCAAATGTTCGTATTTCTTAGGTGTTTTCTTTTATTTGATTGTATTTCCTTTTCCGAGGTTAGGCTCCTTTGTCCTCCCTCTTATAAGGGCAAGGCTGGTTGTCCCACTCAAGTTTGTAATTTTTTTCTTTATCTAATAAAATTTAGCAGGGTGCCGTCCCTGTTTCCTTAAAAAAAAAAAAAAGTGCAAAAATTATTTAAAAAAAAGGAAAAAAAAGAGCCCAATTCAACAACGCAGCAGCAACAACAGCAGACAAGATGGTTCTAGTAAGGGTGGGATCTATCCCTAGAGGTGTCAAACTGCTGTTGGGTAGAGAGTTTGAAGGAAAAGGGCAAACACATGGGACTAAAATTTGAAAAAAAATGTTAAGGGACTACTGGTGAAATCGGTCATAGTCGAGGACATGTAATGTCATTAACCATTGTTTTTACTACTCTCTCTTGTTCTAGATTATCTTTCTTTTTTTATGATTTTAGGTCAAGTAGTATGAATTTCAAATGCAAATTTGACATATTTTTTTTTCAAAATTATAAAACACGTAATTTGTAGTTATTTAAAAGTACTAAAAATTATGTGTTTTATGATTTTTGTAGTTTTGACTATTTCGTTCGGTCTAACTTGGGCTGGGATTTTACGTTTTGCTCTTGGGGGTTGGCAACTTCAGGATTGCTGGGTGGGTGGGCCATGCTTTGGGTTTTGGGCCTGTTTGTTTTTGTAATTTATTAGGCGAATTTCGACCAGTCTTCTTTGATTAATTTTCAATCAATTTAGATTCATATACTTGCTTCAAACCGGATAAGGACACTTTTGTTGCGAAATGTCGTCTATACCCTTAAAAAGCACAAAAGAGGCACGCGATGCATCGCAATTTCAAATCGATGCAACGCAATTCTAAATTGGCATCACAAATATAAAGTGGAAAAAATTTTATGCATCGCGATGCATAAATTGATGCATCGCATTGCAAGTTTTGTGCACTGTGTTCTCTGCAATATCATGTTTGCCTTATTTATTCATCCCATACATTAAAGCATTATCTGTTTAAAAAACATAGGCACTAAACGACGCACCCAATTGTGCTAAGCGTCGCACCTTTTTAATGAATTGTTTTAAAATATGACGAAATTACCCTTGATTAGTTTTATATATAATTAAAATTAGAGTTCATTTAATTAAGGGTTTTTTTACCAAAAAATAGAGTCGGCCCGGCTATATAACAAAATGTCGGTCCGACTCTCCCAAATGTCAATTTTGTTTTTTTTTAAATAAAATTATCTTGGCCCTATTTTTTTTTTTTTTGCTAAATTTTTTATGTTATATTATTTATATTCAAAATACAAATGATACCTCTTTAAAATAAAAAAATTACAAATAATAATAAAAAATTCTTATTATTTAAGGCCGGCCCGGCCATCATGTATTAAAGCCGGCCCGACGATCATGTATTAAGCCCGGCTATGAAAATGGAACGGACAAAACAGATCCAACAAAAAACATACGTGGAAGCCAATATTAAGGAAATATAATGAATGACTAACAAGTTATGACTTGTATGTCCATCCAAAAAGTGGTAGTATATTTATTGTTGGCAGGGGAAGTAGGCCATGGCTTTAATACATTAGGGCCGGGACGGCTTTCAACCATTAGGCCAGGACGGCTTTCAAACATTAGGCCGGGCCGGCTGTAATACACAACAGTTGGACCTGCTTTAAATATTAAGGATTTTTAATTTAAAAATAATTCTTAAAATAATTTTTGATATGAGATCTCTTTTATTAATATTAATTTCATTTTCAATTAATATTAATTTATAATTAACTGTAATTAAGATAAAGGGTACTTTGGTCACAAAAATATAAAATTCATTTAAAAAGTGCAACAATTAGTATGTTCAGTGCGACATTCCTGTATTTTTTTTTTATGTTACATTATTGTTTACAGAATGTTCACATCCTTTATGATGACACGGAACAGTTCCTGACGTGTCTCATATTTTTACGATTGATCACGTGTTCTAAATGACAATAACAATTATAAATTAACAATGTTTAAAAAAAAAAAAAACAAGGCCGGTCTGACATTTTAAAAAAGAGCCGGCCGCCACGGCTATAGAGGAGGGAGAGATTAGTATAGGTTTTGTTTTTTTTTTAAAAAAAATAGAATGAAGTGTATTTTAGTAAATGCAACATGAGTGAATGTGACTCTTAGCACAATTGGGTGCGTCATTTAGCATCCCTCTTAAAAAACATCAACAATTATAATGCAAACTGAACCAACAGAGAATTTCATAATCAATGTGAACTCAAACTGCTTATCTAATAGCTCAATTTCCATTGGAGAAAATAAACACCCAGGCTCATCCAGGATTGAAATCGACGGACGTGGTGCTAGAGGGATTTCATGCAAAATCGGAGCAACATTCTGGTTCCCACCCACTTGCTGTTGTTTTTGGCCGACCACAGCTGCATAAGAGATTTTTGGATTGTCCACAGTCACCTTATCCATGCCAGGACCAGAGGGAGGGGAAGAACCCTCCAGCCCTACTATATCCGGTGCCATAGCCACACCAGAAGAGGAACAAAACCCTAACCCTAGGGGGCGGCTGAAACCTAAAAGAGAGAATTTTTAAGAGAGAGAAGAACTCGTCCAATGTTTTCGCGTATATGCTTGGAGATTGATGTTTCCAAATCACTACCGTCAAGGGTTTGGATTGGAACCTCAAAGGAAAATGGTTTCTGGCAATCGTTAGATTTCGAAGGTAATGTTGCTTACTGTGGTAATTGTGGTTTATTGGGGCATGTTACGGCTGATTATCGAAAGAGGCGAGTAGGTTCCAAGGGTCCAATTAGAATTGAAACTAAGTTATATTCTGAAGGTCATAAGGGGGAGCCAAGGGTGAACAAGGATACTACTATAAGAGCAACCACAAAACGGAAATGGATGCCAATTAGCAAGGAGGTGGGTGCTAAAAAAGGGTCTGGCTCGAACACAAAGGATGTGAATGGTGTTCCTCAAGGGACTGAAGTCATTGATGTGGGTGCTACAGATATAGAGGGCACAAATTTAGACATAGGTCCAATTCTGTCTTCGGACACTGAGAAAGGGTATCCTACAGTGCGTAAAGGACAACCTCAACGTGTGGATGTAATAGGAAGATGAGGGGATATGACTGGTCCTCATGCCCAACTGAGCTCTCAGAATGCTTTTGCTGTGTTGTTGGATTTGGGTGATTCTGAAGTTGTAGAGGGTATTGCGGATGGTGGTATGACTGCTATTGCTATAGGGAGCAGTAAGGTCTTGTTATCTAGATCGAAGGATGATATTATATTACAGGAAAAGTTTAAGCATACAAGATCGGCTTCGTTTGATGATTTGAGCTTCTTTCCTCCGTCACAGGAGAGTATCGTAACATTTATGAAATTTCTCAAGCGAGCAAAGGCTAAAGTTTTTGCGAGAAAAATAAGCGATCAACTAGGGCTACTAAGGCTCATTAATTCTCTCCGATTGCTGATTTTTTTTAATGACAGTTCTTTTATGGAATGCTCGTGGGTAGGTAATAAATAGACTGTAGAGTATGTTAAATTGCTTAAGAGACAATATAGGCCAGCTTTATGTGTGATTTTGGAGCCCAAATTTAATGGTGGGCAAATTAAAAAGATGGCCAAACGCCTTGGATATAAGAACTATCTTAATCGTAATCCAGTTGTTTTGGGAGGCTAGTTTGGATGTGGCCTTTGTGCATGTGTCATCGCAATTCATTACAGTTTGTATTCAGTCGGGAAATAATTTTAGTGTGTTATTTTCTTTTGTTTATGTGAAGTGTACTAGGGGGAAACACAAGATTTATGGGATGATTTGTCTCAGTTTGCAACTTCAATTTATGATCCTTGGCTAATTGGTCGTGATTTTAATGTTTATGCCCATTCGTCGGAAAAATTAGGTAGTGCTCCATGTGATTTCTTGAGTATGCGGGATTTTAGTGATTTTATTCAGCAAAATGGTTTAGATGATATTGGTTTTGATGGTAGCATGTTTACTTGGTGCAACAATCAGGATGGGGTTGCGCGTATATGGCAAAGGCTTGATCATGTTTTGGTTAATGGGGTATATAAATCGATGCATCCGGAGGTGAAGGTTGAACATCTTTGTAGAGTGTTATCGAATCATTCCCCGTTGTTGATTAGTCTTTCTTGTATGCCTCAATCCAAGGCTGGCTTTCATTTTCAGTGCATGTGGCTTGATCACCCGGACTTTTTAGATTTTGTGCGTGAGATTTGGGAGGTTCCAGTGATGGATTCAGCAATGGCCATCCTTCATCGGAAGATTAATGTTTTACGGGATAGGTTGCGTAAATGGAATTGGTCGGTGTTTGGCAATGTCCAACGTAGGTTGGCGACTCAGATAGATGATATTTTGAGATTGGAAGTTGAGTTACAACAAGGCTGGGTTGATACTATTTTCAGGCAGTTGTTTGAAGCAAAAGCTGAGTTATGTAAGTTGCTTAAATGGGATGCAGAGCATTTACAGAAGAAGTCTAGGCAAAAATTGATTCGAGGCGGTGAACGAAACACTTCTTTTTTCCATGCTAGTATTAAGGATCGAGCTGCTTTTAACTCTGTGAAGTTACAGCTTTCAGACGGGAATTGGGTTACTGATTATAAGCAAATTGGTGATATGGAAGTTCAGTATTTTGACGATTTATTTACTTCATCTCGGCCTATATTTTTGGATAATTTATTTCGAGGCTTTTCAAAAATGATTGGTGATCTTGATAATGCTTGCCTTCAATGTATCCTGAACGAGGGGGAAATTTGGGATGCAGTCAAGCTTCTTAATCCTGACAGTGCTCTGGGACTAGATGGTTTTACGGGATGGTTTTCCCAAGGATACTGGTCTGTAATCAAAGCTGAGGTGATTGCGGCAATTCAAGATTATTTTCGGGGTAGTCATATTCCTCAAAGCCTTTCTTCTACATCTGTAGTTCTTATCCCTAAAGTTGCACAGCCAACGAGTCTAGGTGATCTTAGACCCATCAGTCTATGTAATTTCTCGTGTAAAATTATTTCTCGTATTATGGCTTCTCGGATTGCAAGTTTCCTCCCCTTCATTATCACTTTGGAACAGTCAGGCTTTGTGAATGGTCATAATATTCAGGACAATATTGTTCTGGCGCCCGAATTGATTCACAGGATTAACTCTAAGGCTCGAGGGGGTAATGTCATTTTTAAACTGGATATGTCCAAAGCTTACGATAGGGTGGAATGGCCTTTTCTCCTTCGGGCATTAAAAGCGTTTGGGTTTGATGAGCAGAGCTGTGATTTGATTTACTGATTGGTGAGTAATATCTGGTATTCTATTAAGGTTAATGGGGACTGCTTTGGTTATGTTCACTCATCTAGGGGAGTCCGTCAGGGAGATCCCCTATCTCCTTTATTATTTGTCCTGGCCCAGGAAGTGTTACCAATAAATCTCAATCGTGCTTTTGAGGATGGTAGGATTCTTCCTTATGCTCATGGTTGAGGGGGTTTTTCAGTTTCGCATCTTTTGTATGCGAATGATATGTTGATCATCAGTAATGTGGGCAAAAAATCTATTCTGGCTCTAAAGAAAATTGTGTCGCGGTATGAAATGGCTTCGGGACAGCTCATTAACCTTCGTAAAAGTGGTTTTTATGTTTCGAACAAATGTCCTCGATGGAGAGCTCATTTGATAGCCCAGTGGTCTGGTTGCTCTCAGCATTTTCTTCCTGTTAAATACCTTGTTATTCCCTTATTCAAGGGGCGGGTAAAGTAATCTTGTTTTAAGGATATTGAAACCAAGTTTGTTAAACAGATTAATGGTTGGAAGGCTAATTTGTTATCTTTTGGGGTGAAGCTTATTCTCTTGAAGTTGGTTCTCAGTAGCATCCCAATCTTCTCTCTTGCTGCGATTAAGATGCCTAAGGTGATTATTGCTAGAATAGAGAACGTGCAATGGCAAATTTTTTATGGGATTCGGCTACTGAACGTAGGGCTCACTGGATTCCTTGGGATGTTGTTTGTCGGACAGTGGAGGAAAGGGGTTTAGGCATTTGGTCCTTGGCTCATGTGATGGAGTCGCTGCATGCTAAGCTGGCCTGGTCTCTGCAGCAAGGGGACAACTTGTTTTCTCATTTTGTTTCGGCTAAATATGGGACGCTGGATGGTGGTTTCATTTCGGTTGCGTCCTCTCATGTTTCGAGGGCAGTTTTAGATCAAATGCCAAGAGTGGATCAGAGTTCTCGCTGGATTTTGGGTTCGGGGGAGGTGGGGTTTTACACTGCGAATTGGTGTGGTGAGGTCTTAATTGGCTCCAGGCCAATTGATGCTAGCCTGAAGGTTAGTAAGGTTGTTGCTCACATGGAGGACTTTAATACTATGCTGCCTGGTAGGTTACAGGATTTTGCTCGCAGTATTGTTTTGGTTCCAACAACTAAGGATGCTTTGATTTACACTTTGACGGAGTCAGGTCATTTCTCTTCTTCTGCATTTTGGCATCACTTTCGGCCTACTCATCCAAAGCTGCCCTGGTCTAAGAAGATATGGGAGCCATGGATCCCGTTGAAGGTGAGTGGTTTTATGTGGCGTCTGTTACACGGAGCTCTCCATGTTGATTTGCTGTCATTTCGAAAAAATATTAGCTTGCCCTCTAAGTGTGTTTGTTGTATAGCTTCCCATGATAGAGAATCATTGGGTCACTTATTTTACACTCAGAGGTTGCTCAGTTTTTGTGGGATAAATTCGCTTCTCCATTCAATAAAATCAGTAAGTATGTCTCGCTCCAACACTTGTTCAAAATATGGGTGGATGGTGTATCTAATCGATCTCAATTGGGGGCATTACAGTTGGGCATTTTTTATTTTGGTTGCTGGGAGATTTGGAAGGCTCGATGCTCGAAAATTTTTTATGGGACCTTTATTGAACACAATGAGATTTTTTCTAGAGTGGCTAGTGATTTGCAAGACATGATGTTCATGTTTAAACCAAAAATAGGACTGGATGTTACTGGTTCTCAGATAATTCAGCATTTGGGTTTTTCTATTTCTTAAGTGGAGGTGCGGGCTGGGTCTTGGTTGCGTTGGGAGCCCCCTGATCAGGGGATTTTCAAACTGAACACTGATGGATTAGCTATAGAAGGGGTGTGTACCGGTGGCGGTGTGATTCGTGACAGTACTTATAAAATGGTTTGTGCATTTTCTCATTTTTATGGGAATGGTACAAACATGTTAGCAGAGCTCTTGGCTCTTCGGCATGGCCTCCGGTTGTGTCAAGCGCTTAATTTGAGTCATGTGGTGGTCAAAATAGATTCTAGAGTTGCTGCCTTGGGGATTTAAGGTGTTCATCAAGTCCCTTGGAAGTATGTTTATATCTTGCGGATTTGTCAACACTTGTTGGATGGGTATTCTTTAGCGCATGTTTATCGTGAAAAAAATTATGTAGCTGATCGGTTGGCAGCGGATGGTCACTCTCACAAGGCTAATCGGATGTTTATGAGGCTCAGTGATCTCCCAGAGATGGCGTGTCAGACTTTTACACATAGTTTTGGTTTTTACAATTTTCGTAGGTAATTGGGTTTACTTTTTGTCCCCATGAACGGCCTCATCCATTCCTTCCGACACGTGGCCGACACCTCGACAGCCAGGTCATCGACTGGAGCCCGCGCCGAGGTAGTGCTCGCCTCGCGGCACGACCCGGTAACCACACCAGGTCGGGTCGTCAGATCCCAGCATACTCTCCCCCATCGCCGACCTGACAGGTTCCCCTTTTGCGACCCATGCAAGACCAGGTCGACATCCCGCTGCACAAGCGACCTGACGGTACTTGAAGCCGACCTCAACTCAACCCCGCCAGGTCGAAGTAGTACACGTGGCTCGCCGTTACTGGACATAGGGAAGGCACAGTTCTGCCAATACGGAAGTCTGCTCCACTTTCCCACCTTCTGACAGGAAAGTACCAGGACCACCGTACGAAGGACAACCACGATCACCTGAACCAGCTGCCGCCGCCTGCAGACACTAGGAGACAAAGAGTTGCGCAGATATTGTCTCCCCACGGTCTCCTCTCCATGGAAAAAGGCCACCCTTCGCCAGCCTATAAATACCAAGGTATGGACTCACTTCAAGGGGATGAACACTAATCACTTGCACACACCCTTGCACTCCTTAAACTTACTATCATCAGCCTACATTCACAGACCAAGATCTGTGAATCAGGTCATTCCATCACCTTGTTACTGATTCTTACACCGGAGGGTTTTGGCTGGGCAACCCCCAGCTCCCCTGACGGTGCTCTTCACTTGTTCTCAAGTCACTGTTCCATCCCATACTCAAGATCACCGGAAAGGATCCAGCAACACACGGCCAGTATCCAGATAGACTACAACGCAGCATCTACGTGGAACCTACGTGGTCACAACCCATTTTTGGCGTGATCACCCCATATATGGTTAGAGGTTTGGTTCCTTTGTCCCCCCTTCTTTGGATAAGGCTGGTTGTCCCCCTCAATTTTGTTCTTGTCATGTTTCTTTTTAATAAAATTTTGCAGGGTTCTATCCCTGTTTCCTAAAAAAACACAAAAAAAAAAAAAAATGACACCAAGTTTTTGAAATCTTCTTCATTGGTTACAGTGTATTTCAAAGTATAATTATAGATTGAAAATTGCAATATTTACCACTAATGGATTCGATCAAATCATATAAACATAACTAAAATTCTCTTAAACTTTCGAAACAATGGTATCTCCTCTTATGGAAGGGAAGACACGATTTACAGGAGTTAATCAAGGAAGACGATGCTTAAAAACATGCCTTAAATTGTTACGGGGGAAGTTTTTGAACAATTGACCAATTTATCCACAATACTGCACTTTACCGGTTGGAAACAATTATCTAGGTCTAAAGTGGTTGAAATCCTAGAAAAGGTACTCGTCTGCAAATGTTCCTAATTTGTTATGTTGTACTCTTAGTGTGGTGTTTTTTTTTTATTTCATTAGTGCCAAGAACGTATCTTTATAATCACAAAGACTAAGTTAGGTTAGGTTTTTGAGGCGGGTCTTTAACTATCAATTTTTTTGTTATATGATTTTAAGTTTATCATTGTTGGTGAATCTTAATTTGGGCTAGCAATTGGATCAAGTTCGAAGCATCTTTTTGTTTCTGTTTAGATTTAATTCCGCCATTGATGGGAACCTACAAAATTCCTCGTGTTTGTCTCGAACCCACTTGACGACTGATGATGGTAACGCTTTAGAAACAAACTCGATGAATACTCTTCATGGTGGTTGACCTCTCCTGCATAATGAGCCGACTTGGACGACAGATCGAGCACGTGCTAGTAAGGTCGCCTTACGCCAAGTATGAGTACATTTCAAACATGAACGAGTAAAGTTTGACCATGTGGACCCAACCCATTGACTAATGAGAAGTGAGAGCACCTCGTCCCACATGAACCGGTCCTACCAACTCTTTGACTCAAGATATGGGATGCACCCACCAATTTTCGGCGAAACCGATCAAATATGATGCTTCAACAAAGTCTTAGCATACTATGTGCTTCATGATATGCCTATACACTCGTATGATTTGCTTTATTCAAAGGGTTTTCAAAAACTTGTCAGGATAATCGCATATCAGCTGACTTGTAATTTAAAAATTAAAAAAAATGGTTAGCCGAGTTTCTTATCACCATATGCACTTCATCAGCTCAGTTATTCAAGCTGACTTATAGGAGTTAAAACTTTTAATTGACTTGTCTTGTCTACTAGTCTATTAAAAGTGGAGGCACACTTTTCGAAGCTGACTACTTCAGAAAAGGTACAGACTATTTTCAAGATTTCGGTCAAATTATGTCAAAACCAAATCTTTTAGTTTTTCAAAAAGATTTCACCGAACCTTGCGACTATTATACCCTTGGTCTTTTCACCGAAACCATTCTAGGGTATGTGAAAAGACAACTCAATAAGTCTCACTTAATTGATTCGTCCTTTCATCTAGCCTCTATGAGTACAAATAGAGACTTCCCTCCTTCCTAACTCTATTATCAAAACTCACAAACTGCTTGAGATACTTGTGATGCTACACACTGATTGAGTATGATTCTCTCTAAACCTGTTAAAGTTGTTTTGGTTTATTTCTATCAAAGGAAATGCGTTGATTTAAAACTTCTCAGATCTGATCTAAAATTGTAAAATCTTTTATCTCAACTGTGTAAAATGTTTCAAAAATCCTTTTAAACACAGTTATTACGTCTGTTGTAGTTTAACAAAATATTTTTGTCAGAAATCATTAACTGTAAGTATTCAATTGTGTTCTTTAAATTATTTGATAAGATATACTTCTTCTCATTTCTAATGTTCTTTGGCCAAATATCATTTGACGATATTCGGCGATGTCTTAAACTTTTGATATTCGAACTCTAAAGAATATCTTTATGATCATTTCAATTAAAAGGCAAAACAGGATGTTATAAATTTATGTTCTTAGTGATTTTGGTCCTTCGTTGACAATTGGTTTTCAGTTTTTATTGATACACTAAATTGATTTCAAATAAATCACTATGGAAACCACTTAGCACATACCAATCTGATCATTTCGACTCTGCACGTATACGAAAGCATTTCAGTGAAGTACCCAGGAAAGACTCACCAAATGTCCATCGAGCATCTGGTGAAGTGTTGTCTCCTACAACATATTTAGGAGTATATTAGTATGCCAGCCATCATCTCAAAGATGGCTATTGCAGATAAGTCACCTTGGCTAGAGAGGCAGCTAAGGAGATCATTTATGAAGAAGATGACCTGCAAGGGACTTATATCGACCTTGATCCTCTTAAAAGGGGATTTGTGGTCTAAGCATGGAAATATTATTTGGCTTCGTCCTTGAGGTCTCGACTAGGGACCTCTTGGACAAGGTTTTTCCTCCTCTCCTAGAGTTGGAGGAGATCCAAAAGTATTAAGAGATCAAGGTCTAAACTGCATTGCTGCTCTCGACTAGCCTTGTCATCTAGACCAGAATATCAAAGATGATACCCTCTAACTTGTTTCTTATTCAAAATGAATCATTGTATAATATTTACCGGTAAATCCTAGGAGTAAAGTCATTTTCAGTTGTATTGTTCTTGTATTTTGCATTTCTCTGTAAATTCATGTTTAATCTGTTGAGTTATTAATACAAGTTCAACAACTATATTCATGTCTATCTATTCTTCTCTCTGTATTCTTCTAATAGCATGAATCTTTTTGTTTTAAATTATGTCGATCTTATGACTGTTAATTTCAATATCTCGCGATTAGATAATATAATTTTCTACGCAACTCTGTAACCCCAACAGCAAATTTATCCTTGAGTATCCACTACAGTGTTTTATTGTCTATCTTTAAGTATACAACTTTTCTTTAACTCATTTGATAAATTTCCTTTTGAATTCTACCAACTTACTTTGGTTAAACTCAAAGTCTCCTGAACTAGTCTAGGACAAACTCTTGGTCACATTCTTATGGTAGACTGCAGCAACTTGAAAGATGACTTATTACGTATATACAACACTTTTAAGTATTTCTAAGATGGTTTTTCTAAAGATCATCCTTAAGAAGGTTGCAAATTCACCACTTAGTCTTTAAACGTCTGTTTCAAACTACAAGATATCTAGTAGAGTCTGCTGAAAACAAAGTTGCCTATTGCCCACACTAAAGTCTCTGAAAACTTTGTAAATCATGAAAGGGATTATCTTTAGAAGTATATGGAAATACTTATGTGCTTCAAATCCAAAATCCCTGTTTTCAACTAAATATCAAGGTTTTCAACTCTCTTTTTCAAATGTAACAACACTTCCTGTTTCAGTCCAGAAAACTCTAAAATGTCGTTTGTCCTCAGAGATTATTGTAATGAAAGGCAAGGTTAGCTAACATCATAATGATACTTTTAACTCTAAGTTTTTTGCCTCTATAGATAGCTTAAGAGAATCAACAATTGGTATATACTTTAATAAATAACAATTGATGTCATCTTGATGAATAACTAATTAGTAACAGTGAATTCAAATCACTCTTAGACTTTAACTTGTGGAAGATTGACAAAAGGAGATTGGTAGATATTAAGGAAACGTGACCTAAGCCACTAAGATAGCTGGATACCTTCGGATTCTTAGGAAGACCGTCATTGTCAAAACATAGTCTCTTCTCGGGAATGAGCACTAATATGACCCATGTTGTCAATATTATGCCTCATTCTCTTCATTACTTGAGGAACATGTCCGGTATGGATGAGAAACTTCAGATATGTCGACTCGCTAAATGTTCAAACGACGACTTGATACGCACAGAGCACTTCACCTCAAAAATTAGGTAAGCAATTACTATACTTCTTGTCTGCAATATCTCCTGAAGACAATGTACTCTTCAAAACCTTTTTGTAAAAACATTGTATTAAATGATGACTTTTCTTTCCCAAGTCATCATTAAACTATTGTTGAAGAATGTCACCGACCCTCTTTAGAAAATACCTATTTAATAATGATTAAGTGGTTTCTATTTGATTCTTCAATTTCATTATCAAACAATTGGTGTGATTATCTTAACATATCTATTGTTCTTCTCTAAAATGATCTTATAGTTCTTTGATTTTGAACTTTTACCCATTCACCAACTCGTTAGTCTAAGCTTACACTCCTCATTGGTCCCAATAATCTTATATGCACAACTCTCTGTTCAAGATCTTCGATTCTTAAAATAGTAGAACCAAACCTTATGGGATCTAATGTTTTCTAATAATTGGTATTTCTACTTACATCCCCCTCTTACCTCCTTATAGCCCCTTTCAAACCTAACCTTTTATAGATGAATCGATTGGCCTACCCAAACCTACTCCTCCAATCACCTCTTTAACACCGTGTTCATCCACCAAAGAACCGATACCGTAGATCCCAAACCTCTTGAACCTTTACCGGCTGACCCTAAACCAGCCATTACCACTCCTACCAATCCTTCAACCCTCCCTTCCCTAACCAAAAGGCTAGGCAAGCGCCTTAAGAAGTGTGCCGCCTGTCGTTTAACCTTCTTGCTATCCCAAACACCTTCTTTGCCTTCATATGACTTCTAAGGAGACCTTTTACGTGATAAATAGGAACCTAACACTATAGGACCTAACAATTATTCCACCTCTAGTAATCTTATACCTTATTCATATAGGGAAAAGCCTCTTGATTTTGTTGCTCTTAAAAGCTACTGTTCAGGAGGAGTAATTCATAAAATTCTATCTCTTCTTATTATTGACACCAGCTTATATATTGCCCATTCGTTTATTGGTGTCATCAACCTTAAGCCAAATCCTCTCCAACACTGCTAATAACTCAAATTCGTAGACCTATCAATTCAAGGACCCAAATTTTAAAAAATTGGTATACGGGTCCTAACAATTGATAATCACAAACTGATACTAGGATCTTACTTGAAAAATCCATAATTTAGTATCAACAGCTTATCAAAAGTCACTCAACCTATATCCAACCTTAGCCAAAGCCCAACTTTAGCTATATTCTCTCCTAAGCCAAATCCTAACCTCAACCCATATCTAAACCTCTCAAGCAATCATCCTTAAACCAATCACCAATCTTCTTACACTCCATCGAGTGACCTATAAAACCTTAGCCAAATCCAAACCTTAACCATATCATAATCCCTCCATTTAGCCACTTCTTTTCTTCTCTCCAAAAAGAAATGATTTACTGAATCTGTTGTGGATGAGCCAGTTCTTGCAACCTCTGCTGCTTCTGAGGAAGAGCTTGCTAGCATTACTCCCTCCAGTTCTATTCAAGCATCTTCGTCAACCTCATTTTCTTTCAACAACAATTTGTATCCCCAAACCTCATCACTATCCGAAAGAGCTTAAGATACTTTTTGAAAAAAATGACAATAGTTATTTTTGTTCTCTCCTAAAAGTGAATATGTTGTCTTTTAGCTTATTCACTACTTTTCTATGCATCTTGGTTATACATCTTAGTCCCTCTTGTGTTACTGATATTGTGCCTTGTTTATCGCATTCCTTCATCCTTGTGACCATTAAGGAGGAGATATAATATGACATATACATATAAAGGCAAAGTTGTGTCACATACCTTTAAGGAGGTGACATTCCTTCAAGAAGGAAATGCAGTATGACACGTTCTTAATGCAACCATGACATACATAAGGATGAGACACTCTATTGGAGAAACTTTAAGAGTAAAAGAGTCAAGACACATGCATTGACAACAAGTCAAGGAGAAAATAAAATTGTTAAGTCACCCTCCCTCAGATAAACCTTTGTGGATTATTTGATAAAGATGAATCTTCACGATACATCTATGCCTTTCACTTAATGAATGATACAAATCTTTTCAAAATTTTGCTGACCTTCTTTCTTCTTCAACAGAATATCTTTATCTTCATTAAGAAAACATTGTTTTAAAAACACTCTTCTACTCTGATACTTAAGCAATTCATGTAAGTATTAAAAACAACCTCCAGGAAACACTTATGTCAAAAGGAGAAGTTCAAACAGCACCTCTCAAAAGCTCTTACCTCTTTCTGAATTTTACCAAAGGTTGTTGTTCTACTACTTTCTTTAAAAATTATAAAACAAGAAAGACACAAATCATTCAAAAACACTTTCTGGCCTGATCTTCAAATTATATCTCATAATTGCCAAAAATTGTTTTCTTTATTGCCTTATTTTTGTACTTTTATTTATCGAGTCTTTAAATACTTAGCAATAGATGACTATACAAAAGCTATCATTTGTAAGGTCAACTTAGGGCTGCTTTAAGATAAAATGATCATTCATTAGTAGACATGTTATTACTAAAGTTTGATCGACTGTTATAAAAGCTTTTGTTGGGAAAATTCACCGATTCACTTATTAGAAAACCTCTAAGTGAATATTTCTTATTTACTGATTTTCTTGTAACCATAAACCATAACTTGTCTAGGTTAGGATAACTTGTTTAGATTTGATTAGTTGCTGCGTACTACATCTTGAGTTATTCAGCCTTAAACCATTCCGACTAATAAATAGAGTGCTAAACAAAGACTCAAGACTACTACGGATCTCGCTAGGACGGTAAGCATTGACAAAAGAAGCTAAAGCGGCTGAAGCTAAAGAAGTTGAAGCCGAAGCTACGGCTGCTGCCGAAGTTGAAGCCGAAGAAATTCAAAGAAGCCACGTCACCGACTAATGTCCAAGGCAAAACTCAAACCGACTCTCGGCAACTTATGTCGGCCAATTCTGGAAACTCACATCAGTGATAAAGACTTCAACGGATAAAGGAATATATTTTTAGATTCTCTAAAATATATTTTTTACACAAACTTGATCTCAAGTTCATGTTCATCGGCCCATGCTAGAAAAGTACTTTATGATGTGACATCTCTCTGAAGCTTTTCAAAGACGTAAAGTATTTCCTAGAAGATCTCAAAATCTTCCTCAAAAGCCATAAATCTCGGGCACAGCCTTTAAGACTTTGAACTCAACCATTACAAGACAAAAATCCAATGGTTGGATTAAAGCATCTCTCAACGGCTACCCTTATCTCTCTCCATATAAATACCCCAGGGCCTCGCTCAAGAAATGCGTGGAAAAGGTATGTGTTGTAATTTAGATAGATTTGCTTATATCCATAACCTAAGTCTAAGCCAAGGTGACTAATGGGCCTGCGTGTCTGTTAGAGTGGCAACTTGTACTTAGACATAGCTAGAATAGCTTATGGTTGCTTATTGTAATTAGCCTAGCCTTCAGAAGATAGCCTGTAGAATATCAGCCGTGTTCATATCAGCTGTCCTCTGGTCATCAGCCAAAGTTTGCATCAGGAGAGTCCATTAAGTTATCGGACAAGTTTATTTCAGCCAAGCTTCATCAGCCAAGTTGAAGACCCTAAGAACGTCCGATCTAGAATTGCCTAGGACACATGCCTTCAGACATCAGCAAAGTCGTTCAATGACTGTGACACAACGATAACCTGCAAAACGCATTCAATGATCCTTTCCATTTTAGGCATTCATCTCAGAAAAGAACATTCCTGCAACCACAGGTCTACCTATTTTTGGCAAAGTGACGTAACTCGGTCGAAATCTGCAGAGAACTACCTATCAGATCTCAACAGCAAGATTAGAGCATTTAATGCTCTTAAATTCAAATTCTCCAACAGATGAAGATCTCTAACGGCTACAAGGCTTCCTCTGAGTATATAAAGAAGACTCCATTAAAGCATTTACTACACAACACAGAACACAGAAAGAATCTACAACTCTGAAATCTTCATCTTCTTCAAGCTAGTGCATTAAAAGCTTAAACGTCCTATCTGTAAAACATTCTTTGAAGAGCTCCAAACTGAGACGATTAGTCTATACAGATCTTCATTGATTGCAACCCCTTAGCATTCATAGCTCACGAGAATTATATCTTAATAGATATTAATTCTCCCGCAAACACTTGGTCAACTAATTTTTGTACACAATCCATTAGAGATATATCCTGTAAAGATTCAAGTGGAAAACTTAGTACACATTTTTCAAATCCAAAGTTGACCACTTTGGTTGTGGACGTAGCACTTATTTACAAGTGTGAACCATATTAAATTTCTTGTCTATTTCTGTGTGCTTGTGAACTGCCAGTGCTTATTGATTTCCAAAATTCTAACGTTTTGAAGCTGGCGATCTTGTCCTATCAAGATCAACCATCTTCAACTTGTCCTATACTTCACCAATATTCCGCCGCAAAATTCTTTATAACTTAAGTGAAGTAGGTTTTGAATCATTTTCAAAAATAAGACATAGGCTATTCAACCCCCCCCTAGCCTATATTGAGCACCTTGAGACCTAACAATTGGTATCGAGCTTAACTCTTTGAAAACAAGTTTTTCCAAGATTAAACTCTTGAGAGATTAAAGATCCAATGGCTGCTCATCAAATGTTGGAAACCTCAAATGTGAATCATTGTCTGTCTTGGATGAAGTTCACTTTGATATCGGAAAGACAAAGTTAAAAGACACATGAACTCTATTGACAAACGTTTATGGAAATGTGTTGAGATGGACCAAGAATTCCTATGAAGCCAAATACTCTAGCTGTACTTGATCCAAGCTGCGATCCCGAAGTCCCAAAGCCGAAGAAGAATGGGATGAAGAAGATAGGAAGAATGATGCTCTGGATGGAAAAGTAATTAACATCATCACCAGCTGTGTTGATATCGGCACATACCAGCAGATCATTAATCTGGAAACTGCTAAGGAAATGTGGGAAGCTATACTGGAATACCTAGAAGATGATGGTGAAACCAAAAACAACAAGCTGTATCCTTGCATCTAGAAGTTCGATTCATTCAAGAAAGATCCTAAAGAGACCCTACGAAGTGCATACGACAGATTCTATGAGGTAGTAAACTCTTGCTATTCTTTAGGAAAGAAATATGAAAAGAAAGAAATAAACATGAGATTTCTTAATGCACTAGGCGATGGTGGCATGTAAAGATCATCGCCATGAAAGAATCAAAAGACTTGAATAAATTGTCACTCAGAAATCTTTATGCAAGTCTTTCAGTCTATGAGCTTGAAATCCAACAAGCTCAAGAAATGGAAAAGAGTTTTAAAAATTTATCCTTACCGTATGCTGTTGAACCTCCTTGTTCTACACCTGATGAAATCCCATCTACATCCAGTGATGGTGATGATATTCTTTCAGACGAAGCCTTTGCAATGTTTATTAAGAAGTATCAACGTTTCAAAAGGTTTAACAAGTCATCCCATAGGCAGTCCCCTCACAAGATTGCCATTCCTCAAAGAACAGCTGCTCATCCAAGCCGCTCCTTATAAAACTCCGACTATCAAAAGGAGAATGAGCTTGTCTGTTTTAAGCGTAGGAAGCAAGGTTATTTTGCATCAAAATGTCCAAAGCCAAAATATGAATTTTACAAAAACGTCCCGAGTCTAAATTTCAAAAACAAAAAGGGATGGTGAGGACATGGATGAAAGCAACTTGCCCACTTGGTGTGACACGGATACGATGAGGATGATTCTGTGACTTTCTTGAGGAAGCAAATATATGTCTTATGGCGGGAATCAACCCATGACTCGATAGGTCACTACCATTTCAACAGGATGATAGTGATGATGATGAGCTCAATGAACCCTCAAGGAGAACTCATTAAAGCCAACAAAGACATCTTTGGAAGAATTCTCTAAATTCAAAGCGCCTATGTGAAATTAGCCAAAAGCATGAATTAGTTGTCTCGAGAAATCTACCTTGATGCGAAATCAAAGATCTCAATAGACAACAAGGCGAGAGTATCAAGATTCAAAAGAGAACAAAGCTTTAACGAAAAAGTGGAATTCCTACTAGAACACATAAAGAAAATCAATTCGAGAAAGATAACCTTCAAAAGTTGTCGATACTTGGAATAATTCAAAAGGAAATTTTGATACCATTCTTTCAAATCAAAAACTCTTGACGACAAAACAGTATTGGTTTCCAAAGTGAATTCAATGTAGGAAGTCCATTTGGTTCTCAAGGAAATGAGACAACGAAGTAATTCTTTGAAGAAATGGCTAAAGAAGTTTTCTATAATCGCATCCTCTTAAAGAGGAAAAGCAAGGACTTGGTTTTAACAAAGTTCCATTTGTTTATCCCAAAACAAAATAGACAAGTCCAAGGGTAAGCAATATGTCAACATCTATGACACGCTAATAAGAGTCGAGCAACGAGACACCTATCGTCATCCTAAGAAAAAAAGTGATGACTAGTAACAAGTCAAAGAACTCTCAACTCAAACCTATTAAATTTGTCAAAGGAAAGATTGCGACCCCAACTCTGGCGATAAAAGCTCAAAGGAATTTTGCCGAAAATGTGAAATCTTTTAATAAAAGGTCTACCTTTGGTAAACCTAATATCACTAAGAAATTGCATTATCGCCTAAATCCAATAAGCTTGTCCTCGGTAAACGGTCATTTCCAAAACTGCGATACTAAGAAGACTTCAAAAGAAATCATTAAACATGTTCAAGGTTTTCATAAATGCTCTTTTAAAGGCCATGGCCACGAAATTCATGAATGCCTTCGAGATTCATACCCAAACCTAGAGGATTCACACCTCCAAAGGTTAAACATGTATGGATTCCAAAGGTTGCTAACCTTAAGGACCCAAAAATAAACGGGGACTATATTCTTAAATGACTATATTTCAGGAATGCTTTACGACCGTTAGTGAAGAAGAGAAAGATTTATGGTATCTAGATAGTGGCTACTCAAAGCACATGATTGGTGATCAAAATCTTCTCTCAAATATTGCTGAAGCTAAAGGTCCCTCAGTAATTTTTGGTGACAACTCAAAAGGGAAGACAATCGGCTATGGAAGTATAATTAGAGGAAATCTTTCCATCAGCAAGGTATCTTTAGTAGAAGGATTGAAACACAATCTCCTAAGTATATCACAATTCTGTGATAAGGGATTGATATGTCAATTCACCGCAAGGCACTGCTTTATCAAGGATAGTGAGACCGGCTCAACGATCTTAACTGGTTTCAAAAAAGGGAATGTCTATGTGGTTGATCTGAATGCAGTAGGGAGAAAATCAAGCCTATGTTTGATGGCAAAAACATCAAAGGATAACAGCTGGCTGTGGCACAAAAGACTTAGCCATCTTAACTTTAAATATTTGGTGAAGTTATCAAAAGACAACCTGGTTGTTGGTCTGCCAAAAATATCGGCAGATCCTAACAAGCTTTGTAAAGCATGTCAGTTGGGCAAATTACACAAGTCATCATTCAAAAGCAAGCCATGCTTATCAACTTCCAGACCTCTACAGCTCCTTCACATGGATTTATTCGGTCCAGTTACTACTACAATCCTTGGTGGCAGCAAATATACACTAGTAGTAGTTGATGACTACTCAAGATTCACCTGGGTTGAGATGATGTCTTCTAAAGATGAAGCATATGACATCATAACAGAACTCTTCAGAAGACTTCAAACTCAGAAACTGGATGACATTGCTGATATTAGATCGAGACAATGGGACGAATTCAAGAACAATGGTGTAGCCAAATATTGCGATGACCATGGAATTGGTCACAATTTCTCTAGTTGGTACATCTCAACGAATGGAGTTCTTTGAAAGAAAGAATAGAACTCTTATCGAAGCTAGGAAGACCATGATTGCCGCAAAAGCGCCTATGTATTTACGGAAGGCGTAAATACGGCCGCTTCACTCAACAGGTCCATTATTAACAAATTTCATAATAAAACTCCATATGAAATATAGAGGCGGCACCTAATATTGGTTTCTTCAAAATATTTGGATGCAAATGCTATGTTCTTTACAATGGAAAAGAACATAGAGGTAAGTTTGAATCCAAAAGTGATGAAGGAATATTTCTGGATATGCCAAATTTTCAAAAGCTTATAGAGTTTATAATAAAACCTCTCTTAGAGTTGTTGAATCTGTTCATGTCTCTTTTGATGAATTTGATTTTATTGGGCCACATATGGCTCCTAAGGTGTCTAATGATTCGATGAGTATGAGGCAGTGCAGGCACTAAGCTCCAACTCTGAACCTACATCTTCACAAGTTCCTCCAAGGATTAACTTGATAGAACCTTCAGAAGTGAAAATGGACCAGCAAATGAAAATTCAGAAAGTCCAGAATCCACTTTTCCTTCTACACCAGAAGTATTACAACCTACATTGGAATTAACCTATCCTTTAGAAAACCAAGCTTCAGACACTTCCACTTCTCAAGAACTCAACTCTGCCGATAGACAAGTTTAACCTGCTGATGTTCGAGAAGTTCAAGATCATCCTATCACTCAAATCATTGGAGATCTTAATGTTGGTGTTCAAACTAGACAAGCTTCAAGAAATGAATTCATGTATTCTACAAACATTTGTCTCACATATTGAACCCAAGAAGATAGATGAAGCTGGAAGATCCAAGTCGGTGGAAGCTATGCAAGAAGAACTAAATCAATTTGATAGATGTCAAGTTTGGTCACTTGTTCCTAGACCAAAAGGACAAGCAGTGATTGGAACAAAGTGGGTCTTCAGAAACAAGATGGACGAAAATGGAAATATCACCAGGAATAAGGCAAGACTTGTAGCTCAAGGATACAGACAGGAAGAGGGAATTGACTATGATGAGACATTTGCTCCTGTTGCAAGATTATAGGCCATCAGATTATTCTTGGCTTATGCATCCTTCAAAGACTTCAAGGTATATCAAATAGATGTGAAGAGTGCCTTTCTCAATGGTGAATTGCAAGAAGAAGTCTATGTGGAACAACCACTGATTCATGGATAATTCAAGAAGAGAGATGTATACAAATTAAGGAAAGCAATGTATGGACTCAAGCAAGCTCCAAGGGCCTGTATGAGACCCTTTCAAAGTTCTTGATATCTCAAGGCTTTGTGAGAGGTCAAATTGACACTACTCTTTTTATTATGAAACATAAAGGTCATTCTTTACTTGTTCAAATTTATGTTGATGATATTATATTTGGATCTACTAATGAAAATCTTTGCAAAGATTTGAAAAGCTTATGCGAGTAAATTCGAAATGAGCATGATGGGAGAACTCAATTTCTCCTAAGACTTTGAATTCAACAAAGCTCAATCGATATCTTCATCAATCAAGCCAAATATGCAAAGGATGTTATCAAGAAGTTTGGGCTTGAAAATGCAAATGACTTCGTACATCCATGGCTACCAATGCCATCTTGACAAAGATGAAAAAGGCAAAAAGTGGACATGACTCTCTATAGAGGCATGATTGGCTCACTTTTATACTTAGCGCTAGTAGGCGACATTATGTTTTTGTTTGTGTTTGTGCTAGATTTCAAGCAGATCCAAAGGAGTCTCACTTACAGTGTCAAAGAATCATCGGATATCTAATTGATACATCTAACTTGGGTATTTGGTATCCAAGGGACTCATCTTTAATCTTATAGGCTATTCGATGCTGATTTTGTTGTAAGGTTGACAGGAAAAGCACAAGTGGGACATGTCAATTCCTAGGAATTGTAACGCCCGGATCCTCTTATACATGAATTACGTGTCTTTATGAGTGTTTTATGAATTATTGCATGATTATATGTTGTGTTAGCACGTGTACAATGCCATGATAGTATATGAGCTTTGGTTGCGTAGTTTGTAGAGTATTTTTAGCTTAAAAATACTTGTAGTATTTACCAAAATGATTTGGGGTGACTTTTATGACTATAATAGCTTTGTATCCGGTGATTTCATTGGAGACAAAGCGATCGCCTGTTTTGGGAGAGGCGATCGCTTTGTTTCAGAAACTTTGGCTTCAAAATCGGAAAGCGATCGCTTTGTTTGAGACAGGCGATCGCTTTGTTCCCGAAGGGCGATCGCTTTGAAGCGAGGGAGAGCGATCGCTTTGGCCCGGGTTCAAAACTCGTTTTCGGAAATGACAATTTCACCCCCAAACTTATAAATTGAGTGATCCTCCTTGAGCCACCTCACTACCCTTTTCCAAATCTGAATTTTACACCCAAATATGAGTGGAGAGGCTTCAATTTCTCTCCATTCTTCCTCCAAATCCTCCATTGTTGCTTGAGAGCTTGTGTGTGGGAGACATAGTGAGAATAGTGTGTGTGAGTGTGTTCCCAGATCTAACCATCCGATCTTCGATCCGAGACCACCATTGTGTTGCTACGGACTAGGAGATCATCTTAGAAGGTCTTGATTTCATTTTAGTTGCTTTGATTTTCGTCACAAGGTAAGTTACTAAACCCCTTTGAATGCTTTAAGCTTCCATGTATGTTAGATCATCAATATTATGGTATGATTTACTTTATATGTTATTTCTATGTACAAATCTCTAGGTTGAGATGGGTACATTGTGCTTATCATATGAGTATGTGTTGGATGATGTTAATGAACAAAGGTTGGCATATAAATGTTAGGATTTGAACAAATAGAGAACTTGAGACTTGAAAATGGGTGGTCTTGCACTTAGCATTGAAACCCTAATTTGGCAAACTTTAGTAGTGACCCAGAAGTAGATTTTAGGGAAGATTATGACTCCCGAACAATATATTAGATTACTACGAGGTTTAGAGTCCGATTGATCGAGATTCTAGCCCTTCGTACTTTCGATCTTGTTAAATTAGAGACGTGTGTATAGCTCTAATGTGTTGAATCGAATGTTTACATACTTGTTAAATGATGATGAGTGATGGAATAGAATAACCTACTTGTCATTCGTCAAGTTCACTACTTTTGAACTTGATGGTTAATTGCATTAGATGATTAAGAACATCTATTTGTGCATTGTGTAAGTCCAGTGCGTCGTGGTTGAGTAAGGTAGGACGACCTATGGTCTTCACAAATTAACGTTTGTGATCGCCATAAGTCGCCGTATCGGAGTTGCACACACCCCTCTTCGTTGGCCACAGCTTGAGAAGTAGCCCCAATGTTGTAGCAATACGCATGGCTTTGGTTTGCTAGATTGAACTCGATGGTATTAATCGGGACGTCGATACTACACACAGTATCGAGGCACTTTTGGTTATTTTGTGTATTGCGGAGCAACGCAAAGAACGGATAAAGAAATATCATATCCTTTATAACTTGGTTTATTTCGAGTACATATGTGGACATCAATGTGCTCGGAAATGTGTTTTGTGTATATCAAGGTGTTGATACATGCCGATTGTGATATATATAAACTATTACGATGTTAAGATCATTGTTGAGCATTATGCCATGACATGTAGTTGCATTTAGTAACTTATTGAGTTTCGACTCACCCCGTTTGTTGTTTAATTGTTTTCCTTAGATCCGAGCCAGGCGGAAGTTCGCGGTGAGGACGATTAGTTCGGTCACTTAGCTCGCGGTGGTCCCTCATTTTGTCTAAGTCATGGAACTCTTTTGTTGATAGTTAGCAAATTCTTTTGGTGAGGACGATTGGTTAAGTAAAGTCATGTAGACTTTACTTGGGTAGTATGAATACTCGGTTTGTATCTCTTATTCTTTTGGTAGCCGACACGTGTATGTCGGGCTCGTATATTCTAGTTTATGTTTAATGTGGTCATTTTCCCGAGCATGTAGTAGCTCGTGGTTTTTGTATATGTTGGTTCCGGCATGTTGTGGCCGAGGTAGTTAATATTATTAAAGATGTCTCTTCAAACTTATAATCGTGTTTTATTAGTTGGGTTCCGCTGTAACGTCGCCGATGATTGACTTATTATCAAAGTTTTTGTTAAATGGGTTTTGTGGTGCGTACGAAATGTTGCGCCACGTGCTAAAATTGTTGTCGTTAATTGCTTGTTGTTTTGGCGCGTCGACTTGGGATTTCGCATTGGGATCCGGGTCGGGCGTCAATATGAGCAATAGTTTGCGTCGCGGGATAGGTTCCTTGGCCTAGGTGGGTATGGTTTATTGTTGAGAATCTAACGTCGAGTGATGTGTGTAGGTCATAATGGTGGAAACTAGGAACGGAGCGAGTACCGAGGGGCGGTGCGAATGCGGAGGGCGATGAGGAGCGGGAATGTCAACCGTCGTGACGATCCCCGAGCCAGAACCAGAAAACCAAAATGAGGATATGGCAAACATGTACCGTAGGATGCTCGAGTTGATGAATGAGATACTCACGGATGAATGCGGGGCAAGGCCGCAACCCGAGGTAGAGGCACCACAACCGGAGGTGGGGGCACCACAACGGTAATAGTATTGGAACCGGAAGCAAGACAGAACAACACAACTACACTTGAAAGATTCTTGAAGATGAAACCCCGAACTTCAGGGAGCCCGATGCCACTAAAGCGAGTTGTGGATCGAGCACATCGTGAAGATATTTGCGGCTACGGGTTGCACCGATGATGAGAAGGTCACTCTAGCGTGTTCAAGCTAGAGGGAGACGAGCAGCGCAGTGGCAAGTGCTACGGGAGGCTGGGATTTGCGAGCACCTCATACTTGGCCTAATTTCTTGAGGGAGTTCAAGGCCCATACATTCCGGTATTGGTTCGGGAGAAGAAGAGAATATGATCTCGAGCAGGGTAGCATGTCCGTGGCTCAATATTCGGCTAAGTTCACCGAGTTGGCACGCTCGCACCACTTGGTTCCGAACGAGGCTAGGAAGACACAGTTTATCAAGGGGCGAAGACCGAGTACGGAAACACTGTCGCTACAGCTAGCGGATTACCGTAGTGCGGTGGACCGAGCATATGGAATAGAAAGTGACATCGAGGAGCATAAGGGGAGAATGAATGCCTCAACGGTCTTCGCAGTTATGGGCGCGGACAAGGTTCGGGTAGCAGGGTAACAACAACAACAATCGCAAGGGAAACCGAATAGGGCACCTTCCGATGGACAATCGAGACAACAATCGGGCGGACGAGGAGCAATACTTCTTCTTCTCGGGGCAACGAGGTGCTCCCTTGACTTGTAATTATTGTGGAAGCCGGACATTCGGAGGAGACATGCTATAGTAAGGGGAGTAATAGGTCGGGCCAATGCTACTACTTGTAAGAGGTTGGTCACATGAAGAGGGATTGCCCTAAGGCGAAGGGTAGTCGATCGGGAGTGCGAGTCGGCCGTCTAGTGGTACGAAGAGAGAGCGACGGTAGGCCCAAGGTTCGGGTCGTGTTTTGCGCTCGACCAACGAGGGAGTGCCGAGTCTACGTCCGTGATAGGAGGTAGTCTTTCTGTTTTCGGTTGTAGAGCACGAGTTCTCATAGATCCTGGCTCATCGCATTCATATTGCATCTCATTTTGTGAAAAATTTGTGTGTATTGCCCCAATCATTACCTTTTGTGCTTGAGGTGTCTACCCGTTGGGGAGCATATGTTGGCCCGGTATACGAGCTTGTGACATACTGATAGGTGATCACACTTTGCATGCTGATTTGGTTGTTCTGCCCATACGTGATTTTGATGTGATACTTGGCATGGATTGGTTGTGTGTTTATCATGCTTTAGTTGATTGCCATAGTAAGAAAGTTACTTTTGCTAGGTGTTCCCGAGTTTGTATTTGTGGGTGATCTTGTCAAGAGTAGCATACATGTTATTTCGGCCTTGAGGGCTAGAAAGTTGTTGTCACGTGGGTGTGCGGGTTATTTGGCGTGTGTGGTAGACAAGAGTATTTCCGCACCAAAGTTAGAAAGTTCCGGTAGCTTGCGAATTTCCGATGTGTTTTCGACCGACTATGACATGCCTCCCGATAGGAAGTAGAGTTTTGTATTGAGCTATTACCGGGGCTCCTATTTCTAAAGCCCCTTATAGAATGGCACCCGCGGAGTTGAAAGAATTGAAGGAACAGTTACAAGAACTTCTTGATAGGGAGTTCATTAGACCAAGCGTATCACCTTGGGGTGCACGTTTTATTCGTGAGGAAGAAGGATGGCACTTTGAGATTGTGCATCGATTCACCGGCGGTTGAATCGGTGACAATCAAGAACAAGTACCCTTTACCCCACATCGATGATTTATTCGACCAATTGCAAGGGTCGGTTGTGTATTCCAAGTTGGACTTGAGGAGTATCATCGGTTGAAAGTTCGAGCGGAAGACATTCCTAAACTGCCCGCACGAGATATGGGCATTATGAATTTGTAGTGATGCCGTTTGGATTGACGAACGCACCGGCGGTATTTATGGATTTGATGAATCGTGTGTTTCATCAATATCGGATTGCTTCGTGGTGGTTTTCATCGACGATATACTTGTGTACTCTAAATCACGGGAAGAACATGAGCAGACTTGAGGGTAGTATTATCGGTTCTCGGGAGAAACAGGTTATGCGCTAAGTTTAGCAAGTGTGCCTTCGGTTAGAGAAGGTATCATTTTTGGGTCATGTGGTTTCGAAAGATGGGATAGCGGTTGATCCATCTAAAGTGGAAGGTGACAAAGTGGAAAACACCGAGTACGCTTACCGAGGTTCGTAGTTTCTTGGGATTGGCGGGGTACTATCGGAGATTCATTGAGGGATTTTCCAAGATTGCTACGCCTCGACGAATTTGACGAAGAAAACGACACCGTTTGCGTGGGATGAGAAATGTGAGTCTAGTTTTCAAGAGTTGAAAAGACGCTTGACGACATCTCCTATCTTGACGTTGCCTAGTGGAGGTGACAACTTCGTGGTGTATAGCGACGCCTCGAAGGAGGGTTTGGGTTGTGTGCTTATGCAGAATGGGAAGGTTATTGCGTATGCTTGAAGAAATTGACAACTTCCGAACAATTACCCCACTCATGATTTGGAGTTGGCTGCGATTATGTTTGCGTTGCATAAGTGGAAGCATTACCTATACGGAGCGAAGTTTGAGGTCTTCACGGATCACAAGAGTTTGAGGTACCTTTTCTCACAAAAGGAATTGAACATGAGACAACGTAGGTGGATGGAGAAATTAAAAGACCATGAGTACGATCCTTTATCATCCCGGGAAGCGTGTTGTAGCGGACGCATTGAGTAGAAAGACGTATGTCTCTTGCTTAATGGTTCGAGAATGGAAGATGTTGGAAGATGCGAGATTGGAATCCTTCCGAGACGGAACGGGAGTAATCTTTGCGAATATTCGAGCTACACCGCTTTTGTTTCAACAGATTAAAGAGGCTCAAGTTGATGACCCGAAATTGTTAAGATAATTGGTGAGTTGGGCGAGGAAAGACACCCGACTTTCGATAAACAGTGATGGAGTTCTTACATTTCGGGGAAGAGTTTGCGTTCCTTCAAATGAGGTGGTTAAACGACAAGTTCTCGATGAGGCCCATAAGGCAAAGTATACTATACATCCGGGAGTACCAAAATGTATAGGGATTTGAAGAAACAGTTTTGGTGGAGTGGGATGAAACGTGAAATTGCGAGTATGTTTCAAAATGTTTGACTTGTCAACGGTAGGCCGAGCATCGAGGCCAAGAGTTTGTTGCAACCCCTTGAAATTCCCGAGTGGAAGTGGGAGCACATCACGATGGATTTCGTGACGAGATTACCCGTACTCGTCGAGGATTTGATGCCGTTTGGGTTGTTGTGGATAGGTTGACAAAATCGGCACACTTTATTCCTATTGCGATAACATATTCGTTGAGCCGCTTAGCGGCATTGTATATTCAAGAGATAGTGAGGTTGCATGGAGTTCCGGTGAGTATTGTGTCGGACCGAGATCCGAGGTTTACATCGAGGTTTTGGCGGGCATTACAGAGGCTATGGGGACGAAATTGAACTTTAGTACGGCCTTTCACCCTCCTCGGATGGACAATCGGAGAGATTAATTCAAGTACTTGAGGATATGTTGCGTGCCACGGTAGACTTTAGAGGAAGTTGGGATACTCATTTACCTCTAGCGGAGTTTGCCTATAACAATAGTTTCCAAGCAAGTATTGAGATGGCACCGACGAGGCTTTGTATGGGCGGAAGTGTAGATCGCCAATTTGTTGGGACGAAGTCGGTGAGGCAAAAATTTGGGGTTCGGAGTTAGTACAACAATCGGTTGAGAGTGTAAAGATTATTCGGGATAGACTACTTACCGCACGAGTCGACAGGAAAAGCTATGCCGATAATCGGAGACGAGATCTCGAGTTTCGTGTAGGGATTATGTGTTTCTTAAAGTATCGCCACGTAGGGGTACTAAGAGGTTCGGCAAAGGGAAATTGTCACCGAGGTATATTGGCCCGTTTGAGATTCTCGAGAAAGTGGGGACATTAGCATATAGAATTGCGTTGCCGCCTTCGTTGTCGGAAATCCATAACGTGTTTCACGTGTCTATGCTTCAAGTACATGAAGGACGACTCACATGTGTTGGAATATGAGGAGATTACTTTTGAACCCGACTGTCATATGTCGAGCAACCGGTAAAGATTCTCGACACTAAGGAACAAGCCTTGCGAACCAAACGGATTCCCTAGTTAAAGTCCTTTGGAGGAATCACGACATCGAGGAAGCTACTTGGGAAACCGAGGCCGATATGCGTGAGAGATACCCTCACCTTTTGATGAACATGGTAAGGAATTTAGGGACTAAATTCTTTTAAGGAGGAAGGGTGCGCCCGGATCCTCTTATACATGAATTACGTGTCTTTATGAGTGTTTTATGAATTATTGCATGATTATATGTTGTGTTAGCATGTACAATGCCATGATAGTATATGAGCTTTGGTTGCGTAGTTTGTAGAGTATTTTTAGCTTAAAAATACTTGTAGTATTACCAAAATGATTTGGGGTGACTTTTATGACTATAATAGCTTTGTATCCAAGTGATTTTCATGCGGAGACAAGCGATCGCCTGTTTTTGGGAGGCGATCGCTTTGTTTCCGAAACTGGCTTCAAAAATCGGGGTACAGCGATCGCTTTGTTTGAGACAGGGCGTCGCTTTGTTCCCGGAGGGGAGGGCGATCGCTTTGACGAGGAAGCGATCGCTTTGGCCATTGGTTCAAAACTCATTTCGGAAATGACAATTTCACCCCCAAACTTATAAATTGAGTGATCCTCCTTGAGCCACCTCACTACCCTTTCCAAATCTGAATTTACCCAAATATGAGTGGAGAGCTTCAATTTCTCTCCATTCTTCCTCCAAATCCTCCATTGTTGCTTGAGAGCTTGTGTGTGGGAGACATAGTGAGAATAGTGTGTGTGAGTGTGTTCCCAAGATCTAACCATCCGATCTTCGATCCGAGACCACCATTGTGTTGCTACGGACTAGGAGATCATCTTAGAAGGTCTTGATTTCATTTTAGTTGCTTTGATTTTCGTCACAAGGTAAGTTACTAAACCCCTTTGAATGCTTTAAGCTTCCATGTATGTTAGATCATCAATATTATGGTATGATTTACTTTATATGTTATTTCTATGTACAAATCTCTAGGTTGAGATGGGTACATTGTGCTTATCATATGAGTATGTGTTGGATGATGTTAATGAACAAAGGTTGGCATATAAATGTTAGGATTTGAACAAATAGAGAACTTGAGACTTGAAAATGGGTGGTCTTGCACTTAGCATTGAAACCCTAATTTGGCAAACTTTAGTAGTGACCCAGAAGTAGATTTTAGGGAAGATTATGACTCCCAGAACAATATATTAGATTACTACGAGGTTTAGAGTCCGATTGATCGAGATTCTAGCCTTGCTTTCGATCTTGTTAAATTAGAGACGTGTGTATAGCTCTGTGTTGAATCGAATGTTTACATACTTGTTAAATGATGATGAGTGATGGAATAGAATAACCTACTTGTCATTCGTCAAGTTCACTACTTTTGAACTTGATGGTTAATTGCATTAGATGATTAAGAACATCTATTTGTGCATTGTGTAAGTCCAGTGGCGTCGTGGTTGAGTAAGGTAGGACGACCTATGGTCTTCACAAATTAACGTTTGTGATCGCCATAAGTCGCCGTATCGGAGTTGCACACACCCCTCTTACGTTGGCCACGGTTGAGAAGTAGCCCCAGTTTGTACGCATGGCTTTGGTTTGCTAGATTGAACTCGATGGTATTAATCGGGGGCGTCGATACTACACACAGTATCGAGGCACTTTTGGTTATTTTGTGTATTGCGGGAGCAACGCAAAGAACGGATAAAGAAATATCATATCCTTTATAACTTGGTTTATTTAAGTACATATGTGGACATCAATGTGCTCGGTGAAATGTGTTTGTGTATATCAAGGTGTTGATACATGCGTTGTGATATATATAATTGTATTGATGTTAAGATCATTGTTGAGCATTATGCCATGACATGTAGTTGCATTTAGTAACTTATAGTTTACTCACCCCGTTTGTTGTTTAATTGTTTTCCTTAGATCCGAGCCAGGCGGAAGTTCGCGGTGAGGACGATTGAACCGGTCACTTAGCTCGCAGGTGGTCCCTCATTTTGTCTAAGTCATGGAACTCTTTGTTGATAGTTAGCAAATTCTTTTGGTGAGGACGATTGGTTAAGTAAAGTCATGTAGACTTTACTTGGGTAGTATGAATACTCGGTTTGTATCTCTTATTCTTTTGGTAGCCGACACGTATGTCGGGCTCGTATATTCTAGTTTATGTTTAATGTGGTCATTTTCCCGAGCATGTAGTAGCTCGTGGTTTTGTATATTTGGTTCGGCATGTTGTGGCGAGGTAGTTAATATTATTAAAGATGTCTCTTCAAACTTATAATCGTGTTTTATTAGTTGGGTTCCGGGAGTAACGCTTGCCGATATTGACTTATTATCAAAGTTTTTGTTAAATGGGTTTGTGGTGCGTACGAAATGTTGCGCGTGCTTTTAAAAATTGTTGTCGTTAATTGCTTGTTTGGCGCGTCGACTTGGGATTTCGCATTGGGATCCGGGTCGGGCGTCACGAATAGACTTATCTCTAGGCCAGCAAAGCAAACATCTGTTCAACCTCAACAACGAAGAAGAATATATAGGCTGGCGGTAGGCTAGCTGCAGCTCCTGGTCTTGTGGATTAAACAACAAGCGGTAGACTATGAGATCAAGACTGCGATTGTCCTATAATGTGTGATAATACATCAACCATCTCGATCTCTCAAAATCCTATTATGCACTCCAAGACAAAACACATTGATGTGAGATATCATTTCTTAAAAGACCATGTTGAAAAAGGTAACATCGGCATGCAATATGTGTCACCGATCATCGATTAGATATCTTCACCAACCCCTTGATTCAACCAGGTTGCCTATCTAAGAGAGAGCTTGATATGCTTGATCTCAATCCTTAATCTTTAAATATTGCTTTAAAGTTATTACACTTTAACCATTTATAGATATTTAATCGACTAAGTGCAACTCTGCTTGATATTATAGGACAACCTTGAGTAAGTACTTCTCTCCTTATGGTAGTCATCAATAAAATTAGTCAAAATGAATGTTATATGAACAGTTACCTATCAAGGCATTAAATGCGGATTTAAAAATCTATTCAATACTATTTATTGAACTGTCGGAAGTATAAAAAGCAATTTAACAAATGGGTGTTCATCTCTCCCAAAACCGTCATTACGCATTTCAAAACTCGAAATCGACCCTTCCTAAAAGCTTCTAAAATATTCAAAATCTTCAAATTTTACGCTTCTAATCTTCAATGGTGAGTAACCCTACCTTCTTAAGATTCATTTAATTTCAGTTTTAGGGTATCTCTTGACCTATTATGAACGTTTTTGGGTCTTAGCCATTGATAAACTTGAGCTCTTGATTTTGTTGCTTAAAACATCTCACAGTATTGAATGTGTTTTAAAGTTATCTATACGAAATGTTTTCACTTCATACTATTCTATTTGGTGAAAAATGATAGAATCGTTCTTGTTCAAAACCAAGGAAATAAGCTGTGCTATTCCCAAATTCTTGTTTAGCGTTATATTTTGGGTTTTAAAGCGAACGTGTATGTTTCTCTAAGAACTGCCGTTACTAGTATATATCGCTATCCTTAACTCACCTTATTGTGTGTAGGTAAATACACAAATTTCAAAAGGCAGTGGTACCTCCTCATCTGCTGATATTCCACAAGCCAAGACATCCAGGGCTGCTGAAGCTGCTAAGATTCCAATAAAAATTCTTCCAAGATTCAGCTATCACCCTGGGATGACCATTGATAAAGAATCGGTTAGGATACTCTTAGGAAGCACTCATTAAAGACTTAGAGGAGTGTGGTCTTCTTCAATTCTTTCAGCTCAATGATACCCACTCTGACAATGCCATAGGCGAAGAATTCTACGAAGGATGACCCTTCCTCCCTGCTCCTTCGAGATCGATAAAGTGAACATGAGCTACCTCAAGGCTACATCCGAGGAATCTTATCAAGTTGACCTACAAGGATATAGGCAATATCCTAGGTCTGCCTATGGAAGGAAAGCTAGAGCTGACCAATGAAGAATCTACCCAAGCTTGGGAAATGATGAGGGGATCAGCTCAACCAGAGCGTTTCTCTAAAATGTCCAGGAACTATTCCCTAGGGTGCTTACCACATCTGCCATCTTGATAAGAGTATCCTCTTCAAGAATGGCTCGGGGACATCTTTACCTCCTAGCGGTTAATGTGGACAAAAGTTGTGATCCTTAAAGCAACTGAATTGGGCCAAGATTGTTTCTCGATGCTATTTCAAAGTGTGGCGAAGTTCGGGGCAATCACCATAAAGAGACCATTTGTCGGGGTTATCATTGTTCTCCTCCCAGGGATTTGAGGAGATAGAGCAACGGATGTCCAGTGATGATCGATTAAGGTGACTAACACCTATGTCTTCACGATCAACAACATCACCGGGTATCGTGAAGATATATCCAAGAGCCTATACTCTTGCAGCTGTGGTCCCTCACCCAGATAAGAAGGGTAAGAGGAAGGTGACCTACACTTCAGCAAGGCTTCTGTTCGGGGAGGACCTAAGCCTCTTGGTCTTCGAGCTACTGAAGATTTTGACCTCACCGACTTGATCACGACTTGTATGAGCTGATGAACCCTCTCCCAAGAAATAAAACAATCCTCTCCCAACACCAAAACCCAAACAATCAAAGCACGCTAGATCCAAACAGTCTTCCAGAAAAGGACACCTCCACTTTAACTCCTCCACAGCCACTCCTACACAAGCCATTCCTACACCAGCCATCCCCATCGACACTCCACACTTGCTCCTACGTCTACTTTCAAACAAGGTCAAGGCATGAAACGGCGAAGAAAAGCGCTAAAAGGTCAAGTTTGTGCCCTCGCCGATCAACCATCTTCACCTCCATCTTCTCCTCTACGAACCATCATTCACTCTCCCGTATCTTCACCTATCCATCCCGCTCCAACTAACCCTCCTATGACAATACCCTCGGACTCAAGTCTCCTCTCACTGAATCGAACTAATCAAATGTTCTAAACGTCCTCACCTCTCCTTCGAATCCTCTACTCCCAAACGACCAAAATCAACCCTACGGCCATCTTCACCCGGATGTGCAAGAAGCATTGTTCTTTAAGGCAATGACCCAAGCCAAACCTACAGGCACGACCTCCTTTCCTAACACTGGATTATCTAAACGCATCCCTGCTAGCCTATGTGCATTGGGAAATTCTTATCCGGTGGGGAGCCTTCTATGATCCTCGCCACCATCCTGGTCCCGGCAATTCTTCTCTCACAACTTTGCAGTTCAAGATCTCATGATCTTCCTTGATCGCTTATCCACAAGGACCTAGGAATACCTCCTCCAACCAAATCAGATATCTCTCCATTTCTTTCTCTTCCCGACCCATGCACCTTTATTAGCCATCCTACATCTTTACAAAGCCTATGGTCTACGACTTCTTTGACGTAGTCACACCTACATTGGCTTTAACCCTCTTTTTCCGTCCTCTTCGTTCTCCTCATACACCCATTTCATTCTCTCTCCCATTTTTATTCACACCTCTCGTACGATGCCTACATTGAAAAACTCTTTCCCGTTCTCGCATATGGCCCGGCCTACCTGGAACTTCATCTTCATAATCCTCACCGTGACCTCGAATCTTTATCGGTATCCTCAAACATCTACCCAACCTCAAACCTCCACCATTGACACAAACCTCCACCTGACCCAAATCCTCTTCGGACAACCCACTCCTCAAATTGACCAACCATTTCAACACGCATCTTTCGGTCCCTCCTCATTTGAGGATTTTTAAAAAATTTTAGTGTTATATCGGTGACCTCAACAAATCCTACGGCATCGGCATTGCCCAATCTCACACGACTACGGTCACTGCCGATTATGACTCAAGTCATAAGCATTGCCCGGAGTGCCAAAGGCTGCAGCCTCCGCATGCCAACAGGCCATTCTTTGCCTCACAAGACATTTTGCTCAGCCAGACTCTCAACCTCTTCCTCTCGCCTCCAGCCCTCTTCAAAGAAAATTGGGAGGCTCTTTCTCAAGGAATGCATGCATATGATCGAGCTCATTGATACGGCTACAAACGTGTGCTTCAAGCTCAACGTAATGCCAATCGCTCGTTCATCGTCCATTCGTCAAACTCGAAGGCTCACAAACAAGCACTACCACCTTTTCGCAAGAGCTTAAGAACAATGTGCTTCGCCTATCCAACATGGACCGGTCGCTTGCGTCCATGAAGGAGGAGATGAGAGACTCCAATAATAAGGCGACCGAGCTACACGAGAGGAATGCCTTACTAAGGCTAAAGAACAAAACTTTTCCTCGTAGCTAGACAATGTCAAGGATGAGCTAGAAGAAGCCAAAGCTGAAATAGCTAGACTCAAAGCGCTAGCTCAAGACAGGAAGGACAAGCTTCAACTTAACTTAGGTGGTATACCTTTCTTGTCCGATTTTGTGAACTCCTTGACAAAACATTGTATTAAACTCCTTGTTTAATAAACAATGCCTATCTTTTAAATTTTATGCTTTATAACGATTGATTATTACGTGTGTGATGATTTAAAACATTGGTTTAAAGACATATCCTATATAGTAATTTATCTATATGTCTTTAAATACGTCTTCCTACAAGTGTTCTTATGCCATAATTCATTATTTGTAAACACTTTGTAATCTTGAATAAACCGACCCTTACGTAAGTCCATCTAGGACATGCTCATTTAATATATTACTTCAGCATGTTATTACTAGAATCGGACATGGTCGGCTTCATTGTATTCATAAGGTCATGGACTCAAGCAAATAGGAGGAGATTGTTGTAATTTAGATAGATTTGCTTGTATCCATAACCTAAGTCTAAGCCAAGGTGACTAATGGCCTGCGCGTGTGCAGTGAGTGGCAACTTGTACTTAGACATAGTTAGAATAGCTTAGGGTTGCTTATTGTAATTAGCCTAGCCTTGAGAAGATAGCAGTAGAATATCGGCCATGTTCATATCGGTGTCCTCGGTCATCGGCCAAAGTTTGCATCAGGAGTCCATCAAGTTATCGGACAAGTTTATTTCCCAAGCTTCATCGGCCAAGTTGAAGACCCTGAACGTCCGATCTAGAATTGCCTGGGACATGTCTTCGGACATCGGCAAAGTCGTTCATTGATGTAACACAACGATAACCTGCAAAACGCATTCAATGATCCTTTCCATTTTAGGCATTCATCTCGAGAAAAGGACATTTTGCACTCAACCACGGTCTACCTATTTTTGGCAAAGTGACAAAACTCGCCGAATCCTACGAAACTACCTATCGATCTCAACGGCAAGATTAGAGCATTTAATGCTCTTAAATTCAATTCTCCAACGGATGAAGATCTCTAGGCTACAAGGCTTCCTCAGTATATAAAGAAGACTCCATTGAAGCATTTACTACACAACTAACACGAAAGAATCTACAACTCGAAATCTTCATCTTCTTCAAGCTAGTGCATTAAAAGCTTAAACGTCCTATCGTAAAACATTCTTTGAAGAGCTCCAAACGAGACGATTAGTCTATATAGCTCTTCATTGATTGTAACCCTTAGCATTCATAGCTCACGAGAATTATATCTTAATAGATATTAATTCTCCACAAACACTTGGTCAACTAATTTTTGTACACAATCCATTCGAGATATATCTTGTAAAGATTCTAGTGGAAAACTTAGTACACATTTTCAAATCCAAAGTTGACCACTTTGGTTGTGGACGTAGCACTTATTTACAAGTGTGAACCATATTAAATTTCTTGTCTATTTCGTGTGCTTGTGAAGCGCCATTGCTTATTGATTTCGAATTCTAAAGTTTGAGAAGCTGCGATCTTGTCCTATCAAGATCATCCATCTTCAACTTGTCCTATACTTCACCAATATTCATTGCAAAATTCTTTATAACTTAAGTGAAGTAGGTTTTTGAATCATTTTCAAAAATAGGACATAGGCTATTCAACCCCCTTCTAGCCTATATTGAGCACCTTGAGACCTAACAGTATGGATAAATACACCGAGAGCAAGTGCTTAGAAACAAACAAAGGAAGAAAAGAAAGATCGTGGTGTGCAAGAGCAATACACTTGGTAAGTTAATGTTTATTCAAGTGAGCCAAATTAGTCATCGATCTCCCTTGAAGCTCATCTCCATTGACCTCTAAAAGTCGAAGGATGAAGATTTTCGCACCAAGTGTATGAAGAGAAGAGAAAAAGTGAAGAAGGAAAAGAATGTCCAAAGAGATCCCATTTGTTAGTGTCTAGGTTTTCATTCCAAATCTCACTTACACACAATCTTACTAATCTTTGTAATGAGCGGGTGTGGGTTTAATTACACCCTTATGAGTCGAATATCCCCAAAGGGATGTTCAAACTTTTTAGTTTAAACATCACTTTTAATATTCTAACTCATCTCACTTGCTTAAGTCTCCTGATCATCAAAGATAGTTTCTCAAATATTTCTAGATGATTAAGGTGTAGCAAGTGAAATAGTAAATGGATAAACTAACATTTGCAAACCCATTAGGAATAGGCGCACCCTTAAATTTTCCTTTAATAGATTAATTTACTTCGTAATATATACTTAGGCAAGTTAGCTAAACAAAGATGTATAACTTGATCGAATTCTTATATGAAATATCTTATGCGGTGATTGTTCTCTAATCACCTGTGAATTCAATCTTGTGTTTTGTTGCTTTATATATCATTGCATATCTTATTACTTTAAGTAAATTACTCCCACATGTGAACTATACTTACTTACATTACTATACCATGTTTAAACTATCTTACTAAAAGCATCGGCAAGTATTAAGTATTGAGTCTCTTTATGTTTCATATCTCACACTCATCCCTTAGTTATCAGTCAACGATCCTATTAGCTAAGCGATCAATCAATGTTTAATGAACTTTTGCATCATACCGTTACTTAGCGTTCCTATCTGATTTAGTTGATTGCTTGACATAAATGTCTGGTCCCATCAGGTGACTTACTCACTAATCATTCCTTATCTTGCTCATACGATAAGTCGATACGATTCTTCATATCGCTTAGAATTATCATAACTTGATGTTTGAAAGAAATTTTAAAGTTTGATGAATAGGCTATTCTCCCCTCTAGCTTATTCTTGATCTTTATGTTAGGAAATTGGGACCTATAATTGGTATCGTAACCATTCTCTACCAAAAGAATTTGTTTCCAAGCTTAATAGCTTGAGAGAGGTCGAGCTCAATATAAAGATGCTTTGATTGAAAATGATTTCTATTGTCAAATTCATAATCTTTTCAAAAAAAAAAAATTGTAGACATTTCATCGAAAATTGCTTCATCTTCTTTTTAATCCGATCCGTTTTCTTATGGATAATGGGAATATGACGTACCTTCTTTGAAAGAAAATCTTAACTACTAATGGAATTCACATTCAATCAAGTAGAGAGGATTAGTACTTCAAGTGATATAAAGGTTGGTGAAAGAGAAACTAAAAGTTCTTTCAAAATTCTCTTACGTCTTCTCTTTACATAATAATGATATAATTATTGTGTTCTTATATTCATCTAGTGAGAAGTTGCTTAAGCTGAAAAATTCAATATCTTCTCACAAGTGACCGAAATGTCTTCTAGATGAATGACACTAGTAAGATATAAAGGAAGCCTAACTTTCGCTTAGCAAGAAAAATGGAGTGATAATTCTTTCTCATAATGACTAGGCTATCGAGATTGGATACTCACAAAATTCTTCTTGAGTTAAGAAATTCCTCAACGAATTGATATTTAATACCTTTACCACGCTTAAAGGTTGATACATCTTGTCAAATAGGTCCTGTCGTGCTAAAAACAACATTTTACATTTCCAAAAACATGTTTATCTACCTCGAAAGTCGGAACAATTTTATATTTAATATCTCAATTGTCCAACTCTCCAAAATCTTGTATTTAAGGAACTCAATTCTTATTCAAACCCTTACAATACACTACCTCGAAAAACCCCTAAGATAAACAAATTCCATGATCAATTCTCGACTACATTCGCGTCCAAATCTCTTTTACTCCTAGAACTTCTCTTCATCTCTTGACCAAGATGTCCAGGGCTCGATGTGCGCAAATATTCTTTCTCCCCATGGTATTATGTCAAACGGACATATGCGCTCTATGATTTGCGCATTTCGGAACGCAAGATATATCTTATGATTATCTCAAGTGCGCAAGTATCTTGCGAGCCACCATGACTTCGGTCGTCACGATGGTGAGGTGGAGGACATGGGGAACTTGCTTATTGCAAAATACCCTAAGGGTTGCTACTACACCTCCTATAGCATTCGCTCCTCACGGGAAATGCTCTCACCATAAAGGTGAGACCATTAGAATGCTAGGATCTGAACTCCCACTCTCATTCCTACACAATGATTTCACATCTGTGATGAGATCTTTGTAGATCTAAGGTCTAATTCCTTAAAGAAAAAGACCAAAGGGAGAGTGTAGCTTGGAAGAAGAAGATTAGTTCTAAGGATTTAGATTAGATTTATTTCTTGGATTAGATCATTTGTTTAAGTGCCATGTTGATCTTAGAAGAATTTATTCATATTTTGTTTTGTTACGTACTATGATGTATTATCTCCTTAACGAATGCAAAGATGAATAAATTAAATTTATGTTGAATCCTTTGTTTGATCACTCTAAAGAGCATATATTATCATTCAATTGTTCGAATCATATGACTACTTCAAACCAACCGAATATGAATTGTTTAATAACCGCTCTCTTCGACTCTTGCATGAGCATCTATATCTCGAACTATGAACTCGGTCTTTGTACTACTAAGGTTTTCTAAAAGGAATAATTCTCTAAAATTTAGTTTCTAAATCCCGAGTAATTGAAGTAAGTCTGTGCTCTTCCTGTGGGATCGATTACTAGCGGCAAATGAAGGAAAACTTTTTATTAAACATATCTTTTATCATTTGGTTTTATATGTTCTAAAGATCATTTCAAACTAGAAACCGTTACTATATTGTCTAAATTAAGTATATCATTCTTTATTTTATAGATAATCTTGACTGGAATAACTAAATTTGACTGTTAATATACTTATTAAAGATATTCTTGAGATCTTGATTTTCGAAGAGATTACATACTTAGGTGCGTATCAAAATTATTGTGACATGTAGTCACGTAAAACTTGTGTAGTGGTGGTGGTGTCGTATATAATTTGTAAAGTGCGTATTAGAATCATTTGTGCGACATGTAGTCACGTAAAACTTGTGTAGTAGTGATGGTGTCCATACAAAGAATTTTATAAACCCGGAGTACTACTAATCAAAGGAAAGGTGCAGCTTTCTAACTTGTAGTACTTGCATTCTCAAAATTTAAAATTCTCTACTAAATCAACATTGACGAGCTCTCAAGAATTTCTTCAATAAACATATATTCTCTTGTCAAAATTAGACAAATCTCTTCATCTCTATCTAAAACTTTTATGACTTAACCTTCTTTATGTAAGTTCATGATACGTGACAGGTTTCTTAACTTGAAGAAAGACACTATAAAGGATTTTTACACAAAGACAATGCTAACTCGTGTAAGGCAGAATGTTGTCTCTGTTGATGGAAAGGCAGAGTAAATCAAAGTTCAATCGTGCACTTCATGAAAGGAGATATACTTGTGCAAAAGCATGCTCAAGCTAAGGAGGAGTTCTTAAACAAATCTTGAAGAAAGATTGCTGCTCCACATCGGTAAGTGACTAGCTGAATAAATCAGCTAAGACATCCACTATCAGTCATTCTTCAATGTTAACAGATCAATGTATGAATGTACATCAGCAGTCATCAAACCCTACTGATAATTCCAAATATCTGTTGACACGATGAAATTCCCATCACCAGGAAAGTAATTTCGTTTACTTCCAATTCTATTAATTTATATGGGATTTTATTGAAACTTTTGATTTTTGGCAATTCACCAAAATATTTTACTCAAAGGTTACCTACTTAAAATATTAAATTTTATCGTCTCCAAAGCTAGCTAAAGGAGATCACCAACTCAAGAAGATCATCAAATGAAAATATTTTTTAATGATAACTATTCATCAATCGTCATCCAAAATTTCAGTTTGGTCTCTTCAAATACATGTTGACTAACTACATCATCAATCAAATGATATCTCTAAATGACATCATATGTTTGCTTGTAAACTTCAAACTTGTGACCAACTATTTTCTTATTCCTTTCGGGTCGCTTCGACTAAATAATATTTCTCTCAAATTAGTTTAAATCAGTCGCTCATCAGTCATTCGACTAACTAATCTTCTGACTAATCAAATCTCATCTCCGTTGACAATGACATCTGTTGCATATCTCTCATTGCACATAGTCTACCAAAAACTTGCTAAGTCCTTAAAAAAACTTGTCATAAGGTTTTCTTTGGCATAAAGGATGAACTCTTAGCTTTTCATTTATCATACCTTCGTAAGCCCAACCTTATGGCCTAAGGTGGTTCTTATTGAAATATCTATTGAACTGTGTAAGACCATTTCAAAGTGGCCTAGAAGAGACCAAAGTTGAACCTTCAAAATCTCTTAAATCCCTAATCCCGGAACTTGGCACAATTTTTTATTGGCATAGGGATACTCCTCATTGACCTTTTTCAATCAAACTCTTATAAGTCCACCCCTATAGAAGCTTGCAATCAAGTTTTTACTTGGTGAAAGATGAAATCTTAGCTTGTCATCAAACATACCTTAATTCCAAACCCATGGCATAAGGAGGTTCTTAATGAAAATCAATTGAACCTTTGTAAGTCCATTTCGTGGCTGAGATATATCTTCTTGGATCATTATTCTCGATGAATAAACACTTACTCTCTCATAAGCCCACTTCTACCGATCACGATTCAAAACTATCAAAAATATTTTTCATCAAGCGATCATGTGATTCGGTTATAAGGCAAATAGATTCCTTCTCTCTTATCTATGTTTTATCAAACACCTTTTATATTTTCGTGCTTCATTGATTAGACCTCTTTAAAACGATTACGACGAGTTCCCACAAATGATGCGTTCTTTAACTTCTGTCTTGACTATCTTGAGAATGCACAATAACTTTTCAGAGAAGTAAATTTTACCAAACCTCTTTAAAAATTACTCTCATAAGCTCAGTAATATTAAAAAAGCTATCTTTGTTTCCTCTAAAGTACTTCTATCTCTTCATCTTCTTCAATGGAATCCTCAGGAAGCAACAATCCTGAAGATGACTTGACAATTGATCAACCGTTTATCATTGATAGATTTATGATCGAATTTTGTCTAAACACTACATTCGGTCATACCATAGATGCGGAAGATTTCCTTTCGAAAATGAAGTCGGTGGTGATATCTACAACCTACTTCATATGTCACTCATCCCTCTATTCTATTTTCGAGAAGATTTATGCACTCAAGTTGGTTGATGAATTTTACTCTAGGATGATAATGGCCGATAATGGATCCCATTTCTCCGATAAGATTAGGGGTACTAGGATTGTCTTTGATGTTGAGAATATCTTGCGGGTCTTCAATCTTCCAAATATTGGACCCCTCCATCAATGCCACCATTGTCAATAAGTCATGGCTTAATAGAACGGTAACTACCCTAAAGAAGAACATAGTACTATGGGAAGAGATCAATATCCTTTAGAAATGTACTGTGTGAGTGAAATCATAGACCGATGTCTTCTTTTTCGTTGGTCTAATATCTTCACTCCAAGACTACGCAACTTT